>BQMF02000736.1:0-140998 GCA_027922465.2 Turritopsis dohrnii | reverse complement strand
GGGGGGTTGCATTACATGACAATAAAGAGCAAAAGAAAACTTCTCTAAAGAAAACTTAAAACAGTTTCAAAAGACGTTTCTTTAAGAGGCTTCTTTAAGACATAAAGAATAAGTTTCATTGTATCAGCACCAAAACAATTTCATAAAAAAGTGAGGTGTTTTAAGACATCAAAACGCTTTCGTCCATGTGAACTCACCTTTAATTAAATTTCTGACAATGAAATCAAGTAAAGGAAAGTATTTCTCGTAAATGTTTGGGAGGAAAATGGGCGTTCGCATCCAGTGCCAACACCTTATCATGTTAAATGTTTGGGAGATAATGGGCGTTCGCATCCAGTGGCAGCACCTTATCAAGTTCAAAGCTTGGAACGGGTTTGCAGGAAACACCTTAAGATAGCAATTGTTTGCGTGCGCTTACTCAGCGACGCTTGAGAAAAATAATTTTTAAAAATAAAACAATTTCACAACATCCAACACTGCCTGCAACAGAACAAGTTCATTATCTTTGCTTCAATATCTTTGCTAGTACGTGTTTTAGTTGTTCCGGTGACACCGAAAACATTACTTTGGTTGAGAAACAAAAAGAGGAAACTCTTTACATTGGTTTTCAGCAGCATAAAAGTATAAACATTATATATACATCATCATATCATCTATTTTGGCTTACCCACACATAGAAGATTACATTAGAATTTTTTATGAAATGAACATTACCACTTACTGGAAGTTCTTCCTTTGCATTCCACATGCCCGCTACTTGCCTCTGTTGCATCACTTGTCGTAGTTGCAATAACGTTGGCAAAGCAATGCAGCCGGCAGTCACACTTACTTCTAATGGACTGTTAGTGGACAAACCGAGTAACACACAAGCGTCTTTTGCTAGTTGTTCACTTATTTCTAACCAGTTCACATTATCAAATAAATCACTGTATGGTGAATTGTCCAAGTCATGTTTCAGAAAGGCGAAGCAACACATCAACCTGGGGATTTCTAGAAAGTTTTTTTTAAAAAGATCTAAACAGTGTTCAGAAAATAGGACTGAATGACTCTTGTAGAAATTGATGTAAAAATTTCGTTAAACATTTTTAATGCCTGTCACATAAGAGAAAAGAGAAAGAACTATGCTCACAGACTTTACATAAGATGTTATGACAGTTCAGTACCTTTCGTATGTTTGCTGAATTTTGAGAATATTCGGGAATACTCCAATGCTTCTTTATGTTGCCCGCTTTGCAAGTAGTTCAAAAATTTTAGTTTGTGAAGTTTGAATTCGAGATTGCTACCTTTCATTAGGAGATCTTCATGGTGACTAACAGCCCATCTGGAAAAAATATCCAAACATCAAAATGTAAACAACAGTGCTATAACAGTGCAACAGACATTAACAGAAAAAAAAATGTTGTTTTCAACTGACCTAAGGGCAGGTTCGAGGTTCTTGTTTCTGCATTCATTCAGTATGAAATTCAGTTCCATGAATGGTTCTTTTTGTTGAGGATTAATGGATAAATTAGCTTCCTAGAAGTAGTAAAACTTTACAATCTCTAATGATCTAAACATTTACCGAAATGTAACAAACAAAACGATAGAAACAATCATCATAAATATTGAAAGGAATTGTTTTTGGTTACAACATACACCCAAGTTTGAAAAGTTATCGTTTATTAAGATAAAGAAACCTTGATTAGTTCATCAGCTACATCAATTTGACCGTGTCGTAACAGGTGCTCTGCAATAGCTTCATTCAACATTTCTCTTGATTTACCAGTAAAAATGTTTTCTTGTGTTGTACCAGAAAAATCAGTTGTGAAATTCTGAAATAAACATATTTACAAAAATTACGTTTAATGCACCTTTTTCTTGCAGTTTGGAAATGGAATAATAGAAGACAGGGTCTAATCTAGTCCAAAAGAACGTCCGTTGATTGGACACTGCCCTCTGCATTTTTTAAAAAATTTATTTCACTTTAAAAGCTTGTATAGGGGGGTCACAGGTTTAACCCACCGAAATAAATCTCAGGTTTCCCTTTTCCTAAAAAAAGTGCCTTTTGGATGTTCATAATGTAATCATAACTTTTTGCATTGTGACCATAATATTTGTACTGTCTTGATTTTATGTTATTGTTTTATGAAAATTTTAAATATTATTAGCTAGACAGTTAATTGTAATCATATGGAAAAAACCACCTTTTTCAAGTGGGATCTGGGCAAAAATAAATAAGATCAGGGTTGACCGGACAGGGTGATCTTTTAATTTTCTATATGATCAGAAAAATAGCGGGAATTGAATAAAAACTAGTATATTTGTTGCTATAACGTCTTGTCTTACCCTGCCAGGATAATAAAAATCCATAACGATCAATTCCCTTAGGAAAAGTATTACTTATGATCATGAGAAAGTAGCCTTTCCACGTTTGTAAATTCTAATTGGAGTTTAAATTAATCAAAAATTAAATCTTTGGGGGATGCTATACAAACCCTGTCAATGGCTTTCCCAATTTTTGATACATATGTATGCAATTCTTTGTGCTCCAGTGAAACTTTGTGTGTTGTTTCTCTGATTTTCTTTGAACATGCTGCTAAAACATGTTGCTGGAGTGGGGTCAAATTATCATCTTCGTTGCATCCTGAAGATAGAAGTGTTTTATCACATCAAACTATTTGTATAATAAAAATTTTGTTGTGCTCTGTTGCTCTCCTTGAAAGTATCCCCTTGGATGTTTGAATGATATGAAATTTCACATGTGAGACAATTTCCAGTTTTTATTTATATATTGTTAAACTATAAAATACACTCAGTGAGAATGGACTGTAAAATGATGTATGAATGTTACATTACTTCTGAACATTGAATTAACGAAAACGTTCTTACCACCACAAAGACCTTCTTTTACACTTTCTACATGCTCAATAAGAACGGCAAGGTTTTTTGATATGCTTTTCTTGCATCCTTCATACTTGCTTCCAAGCCTTGTAGTTTCTTTTTCGACTGCTTGAAGTGCATCCATTCGGTGCTGATGTAATACCCTTAAAATAAGCATTAACTTGTTAAAACAGGTGATGTTTTCAGTTGTACCAACGTCCCGGATTTGTAGTGTCCGGGTTTAACAAATTTTCAAACAATTTTATTTTTGACCAGAGTTTTTATTTGTGTTGGTTGTCACTCATAACACTGCCGCTCTCACAGTGATATTGGTTAAACTATTTTCTCTTAGCATATATACTTTAAACTTCTAAATATAATGAGCAAAATCAATATCTGCCACTCAAAGTCCATGCTGTATCAAAACACTTCAAATCAACTAATGGAAAATTAAGATTTCATTAGATTGCATATATAAGATACATCTCTAGGATCATGTTCATGATGATGCAGTGATAAGATCTTATTTATGCATGAACTTTACATAGGATCCTGTTAGGAATCCTTTAAGATTCTGTCAAGGATCATAGGAGGATTTGAACATAACAGGACATTGAAGTATAAAGCTGGGTGTCCACTGAAAAAAATGAAATGCAATTATCTCCAAAATTTTCAACCATTGGGTGATATTGCCTAGGAATTAATTTATAAAAATTGTCCCGGATTCTGCAAGGGTTGGAATGTCTGCGTAATAGGTAATGTTTACGGCAAAGTTAATACTACTGAAGCAAGTCTCAAGTGAACTCAACCATAAGAATATTTTATTTCAATCATCTATAAATCATCTATATATAAGGCTATTATTGAGCACCTTTTTATTATCTTATGTGTACCATCTCAGAATTGGCTGATTTTTAGCTCAAATCTGCTGTACCATGAGAAGAAACAATCCTGAAAATTTCAGATGGATATATCTCAGAAAACAGAAAACATAGCTAATAGATACGTTTTTTGTTTTCTGAGGACTATACGATGGGAAGAAGCTTGATAAAACTCCCATCTTGCTAGGGATTACTTCGGAGCAGGGCCTGATTCTTTCGAACTTTTAAAGTGAACTTCATGCAAGGTAATTGTTGAAAGACGAATAATATGTTGTCGTTTTATAATGATTGTTTGGTCATTTGAGAATTCATTGCTTTTAGCATTCTCTGTAACTGGAATAAGCAATTAAGATATTTTCTCTATTTTTGATTGAGAAATCTAATAGCACAAGTATCAGCTTTGCAAATATATTAACGTCACATCTGAAAGTCACTCTTTTGTACCGCTGCTTCTGTGTGCAACCATGATGGTGAATGTGTGAAACGGATTATTTTGATTAACACACATTAACCATCTTGGTTTGTTCAGATCAGGTATTTGTCATTAGCCATAATCATTACCCTATTTGCGAGTGTGATGGATGGACATTGTAGTTAATGTAAACCTGACGTATATTTATTTATCTCTGAACTCTCTGCTTTTGTTTTTTTTGTTATTTCTTTTATCACTTGAATGGTCTTTTCTTTCTCAGTTAATCTTTTCTTTTCTCTTTTTCTTTACATTTGTTTATCAATGAAGAAAGCAACTTGTCCGAATTTATATGATTTGATGGCAGTTTGCAGAGATTTTTTGGTTTTTCCTCCAGAGAGCAAAATGTAAGCGCTCCTACTAAAAAGTAAAGATATGATTTTCAAAAATTTTTGTTACCAAGTTCACCGCATTTAATTGAATAAACTTTTTTATGAAACAGAGCAATAGAGACGAATTAGCAGCAACATGTGAAGAATTATATAATAATAATGACCTATTTATTTCAATGCTTGTTAAGGAATGGTCCAGTGAAAATTTCGTTTTTTCAAAAATGCCATAAAATGTTTCAGTACATTTATATTCGCGGGGAAAAAATTATCGAAGTTGGATCATTATTTCCCTTAAAATTTTCCATCAAAGTTCTTATTAATTGCGGACCTTATGGACATCTTTAATTTGTGCTGTCATTGGTGACACATTAGCATTTACAAATATCAGTAAACATGATACATATTTTTGAAAATATCTGCATTAAATGACGAGGAAAATGTTTTGTCGTTTGAAAACGAAGACGAACCGTCAGATGAAGAAGTGTTCTGAGAATTTTTTAACTGCTTGTATCCGTACTGTTTTGAGGAATCTACTATAAGTTTTGAGTAATTCAAAGGTACATTCTTTATTTAAATTTTTCTTTGAAATATTGTTTTCTTACGATTTGTTTTCAATTTACTTTGTTTTACTTTCACTTCAGTTTACTTATTGATTGATTTATATATACCATATTTCTTGTGACACATAAGAAAAATCTGGTTGAGCATTAACTTCACCTCTTTGTTATTATTCAAAAATATTCATTTTTTTTAACTATTTCAAACTATTTTCGTAAAGTTCCAATCGAAAATGGTAAAGAAATAATTTCTAACGTATGATTCCAATGCTTATTTAATACAGCTGTCTCTCCAATGAGGTCACGCATTACTCTCAAAACTGAATTCGCCATAAAAATTTTATTTGTAACCGTTAATTACTCATGAAACAAAACATTTGAAAACGTAAAAATACTTTTCTCCAGCTAATTTTTGTATGTGGAATTCAAATATCTGTCTTAAAATTTCGCTGGACCATTCCTTTAAAAAGTCCACCTCCACTTATGATTGATGTACAAAAACCTAATTATTTGAATTATTTTATAACAAAATTAATTTTCTCAAAGCATGTTCTGAATTTTTAACTCAACTATCGCGAATCTGCATGTCAGTCCTTTTCACGGGGACTTTAGCGAAAATGACCAAAAAACGTGAAACTTTCTCCCTGCGAGACTTTCTCCCCGTAAAGTTTTTCACTTATTTCATGTAATGTGTGGAGATCATGGCATGCAGCCAAATTTTTATCATGGGTGTGTAGTACAGTGTAGCTAGTGATAGCAATTTTCTCTGAACTATTCCTCGACTAAACATGATAATCTGTGGCTGTTTTTATTACTGTAAGCCTAAGAAAGCAAAATAAATCATTATTTTATTTAACAATAGGAATATCTGAATCCATCACAGAATTGAACAGGCAATTTAAAGCTGTATTCAGAATTTTTGTTTTGTTTTAGTTTAAGATTTCGCATTTAATTACCAGTGGCATATCCAGAATGTTTTTGGGACTTCGACTGTCCTATTAACTAAGATCATAATTTTTATTATTTTTATTGAATTTACACTGTAAGACTGATAATAACTACTTTTATGAAAAAGGTTTATTTTTTGACTTACCAGGGTCTAATCTAGAATGGAAGGGCAGCGTCCGACGGAAGGGAAAAAAGGCACATTATGAACATCCAAAGGAAAAGGGCAGCCTGAGCTTTATTTCGGTGGGTTAAACCTGTGACCCCCTATACAAGCTTTTCAAGTGAAATAAATTTTAAAAAAACGCAGAGGGCAGCATCCAATCAACGGGTGCTCTTTTGGAGTAGATTAGACCCTGCTTACAGAAAAAGGGAAATAAATAAGAAGTAACCATTTTAATGTCAATTTGATGAGTTTTCAACAAATTTATATTTCAAATCTAAACTAAAAAAACTAAGAAAACCGGTTACCCCCCAAAAACTCTGGATACGACACTCATTACTAGATTTGGCTGATTGGGTTTGACCATTATAGACTATACAGCACCTTACTAGCTCATCACCAATGCAATTGCTTCATATTAAAGCAATAATTTCTTCCATTGAAATGCAGGAGTATATTGTTTTTTTGGAACGGGGATACATTCTTCATATTTTAAGCAAAAATATTTTGTTTGAAAATCTAAAAAAAGTTTTTTTTCTCAGTTCTCAGTTCAGTAACCTGCAATGAAAGCCAACTTGTCACAACTAGTCACGAATAATCAGCAAAATGCGTCACTCTTGCAAAGGGAAGGATGGACACTGTCAACATGTCGCGTCTCATTGTTCACAGAGTTTAGATGAATTAGATTTTGAACGTGGAATATGGCAAGCAGCACTTGATGGCAACAAAAAACGAGTGGAGTATTTGATTTCAAAAGGGTTTGATATAGACAGTGCAGATTCATCTGGATATACAGCCCTTCATTATTCCTCAAGAAACGGACATGTTGATCTTGTTGAGTATTTGCTGAAGCAAGGTGCGACTGTAAATTGCCTGACAAAATCTGGCAAGGACAGCCCATTGCACAGAGGAGCTTATGTTGGGAACTTAGCAATTGTGAGACTTCTTATTGATAACGGTGCAGATGTTATGCTAAAAAATAATGATGGGCAGACTTGCTTACACAAGTCTGTTATTGGTGGACATACAAATGTTACAGAGTATCTCCGTCAAATTGATCCAGCTTTGGATAAAATGGCAGATAATAGGCACAAAGTTCCATTCGATTATATGTAGTGGATCAAATATTGCGATCAGTGATCATGTGAAATGTTGTAATAGTTGAAATATGTTTTCACAGCTAATCTTGTACTGAGTATGCTCTGTTGTCAATTGTATGTATGTAATTTATGTTCAAAGAAGTAAGATCTTCTTTTTGTTCTTGTAGTTTCAATGCATTATGAAGTTGTGTGTGTATTTTTATTTCCTATAAGGTAGAGTAAGAAAGGTCGTATACATTGATTAATCTGAAAAAAGGGCAAAAAACAAACAAAACACAGCTTGATTTCCTATGTGGATAAAATGTTAGATGACAAAGTCCTTTTACATTAATCAAGATATTGTCAAAAAATCATTAGTTATTAAGTATAAGATAAAAAGTTGAAATTAACTTGATTCAGAATCTTAATTCTGAACAAGTCTATCGGATGGATGCCAATATAATGTGTGTTTTTTTTTTCAAATCTAATGATGCCTAGTAACTGTTCCACCTTCCTTTTATTGTAGTGTTATTATAATATTAACTGCCAATGGAAGATGAAAAGAAAAATGTCACAATCAAAAAATGGATATGAACCAGTGTCTCAATTGGACGAAAAAAGTGAGCAAGTTTATCCCGATTCATTTAAAAAGAAAAATGGGATTTTGTGTCCTTCATCTCGAAAAAGAATGTATGTTCTGCTAATCCTGTCTGGTTTGGCATTAATGTGGGTTTTTGTGTATTACAAATTGCTGAATCATCGATTTGAGTTACCTGAGCCCTTAAGAGAGTTACAGAGAATGTTTGGTGATGGTGAAGTAAAAAGGAGACGTGGTCGGTGGGGTGAAACTGAGAATTTTGAACCAGAAAATCCTAAACTTTTGCAGCAGCAGGGAAAATGTGTGCCTCCTCAATTTCTCGAAGAGCGAAAGACAGAAGTTATACATATTTCTTTAGTAGCGTGCAAAGATCATGTTAAACAAGCTATTGTGAGTTTAAAGGCAATTACTTTAGTAACAAATCATTTTGTACATTTCCATATATTTACGGACAGTAAGAATTACGAGCGTAGGACATTTGAGAAGGAGCTTGAGAATTGGCCATCCTTCAATAAAGAGCGATGGATGCTTTTTACTACCCATCAAATACACTATCCAATTGATGATGAAGAGGAACGGCTCAAATGGTTCAGCTTATTTAAGCCATGTGCTACACAAAGATTATTCTTGCCATCAATTCTGATAGATGTTGATGCAGTAATTTATATAGACACTGATGTGTTATTCTTGAGGCCTCCCGAAGAGCTTTGGAAACTTTTTGGGCAGTTCAGCACAGCAAACATAGCTGCAATGTCTAATGAATGTGAAGTGAAGTGAATTGCTGGTACAAGAAAGATGAATTTGGCGGAATTCAAGCATCCATTTTATGAGCCGTATGGTGTGAACAGTGGAGTTATGTTGATGAACTTAACTAGAATGAGATCAATAAATTGGGAAAAGCAATTGGGTGGAAATTTACCACGAGCACCAACACTCACTTACTTGGGGTGATCAAGATATACTAAATATCTTTTTCCAGAAACACAGAAAACTTTTGTATACTTTTTCGTGTGCTTGGAATTATCGTCCAGACCATTGTATGCATGGCAATGTCTGTGATGAAGCCAATATTAATGGTGTGTCTCTTGTCCATGGAAATCATGGAGCATTTCTTCGAAAATCTGTACAACCTGAATTTTACTACATACACGATGCTTACGCTATGTTCAGTTGGAAAAAAGAAGGTAACCTTCCAAAGGGATATTGTTAATATGACTTATAATAAATTATCAACAAAGTACCACAACACAAATTGTGGACTCATGAGAGATGCATTTCTAAAGTACTTAAAATGTCAATGAGGATAGAAAGAATTATGAATACATAATTTATTGTGTCTAATCTTAAGATTTTATGTGGGTGTCAGATCGGGCCATTGACATTGTTGGCCCAATAGAAATTTTGGCGGCCTGGCGAAAATTTATCAGAGGGGATTTGGGTCATAATTATTTTGCAAAAGTTTCTGTCAGTTTCGGGTGTTGGTATTAGCTGTTCGTGCAATTGGTTGTGAGTTTTTAGCGTTCATTTCGAACATTCGTACTATTGATTGTTGGTTCTGAGTATTTGTGCCTAATGCAAGCAACCTTCGAGAAATTTTTTGGTGGCCCAAACCAACTTTTGACTGCCTCAGACAGCCGGGCCACTGCTAAGATTAGACACTGTTTGTGATTTACTTATTTATTTATTTATTTGGTTTTACTATTTAGCCTCAGTTTTGTTCTTCAATCCAAATTTTTTACCTGCTGTTGTATTTATAGAATGGAGTCATAATAAACATAATGAATATTATAGTATAAATGCATGCACAAAAATGTTAACAAGCTTTTAAGTCTTCCAAAACAGGGCTTTTATGACATTTGAGCAAGCTATCAAGTCAAGGTACAGCTATGACATAGCTTTGAATATCTTCAGAAGATTGCTTTTCTGCTATTTTTTGTATGTGAAATCTCAAAATTCAAGTCTCTTTCTGTTTTGTAGCACTAATTGTTTGTATTTACTTTAGTGCTAAAATGAAGTTACCTGTCGATGTCGAAAAAGATTTACCAGAATTTCATTCTCTGCTATCAAACTTAGACAACAATATCGTGGATTCTATTGGCCACATTAACAAACTTTACACTCAGATAACAAATGACAACACTACTCGAGATGCTGGTTTAAGTTTTTTAGAGATGAAATGTCAACCTATATTTGGAGTATTTGATAAATCTAACTTATTCTATGATTTTAAAGGTTGATGGGAAGACATTTGTGGATCAACCTTGCATAGAACGACTTGTAGAAATTCGAACTGTGCTTGAGAAAATTCGACCTATTGACAAAAAATTAAGCTATCAAATTGATAAGTTATTGAAGATGGCTTCGTCAGAACTGGATCAAAATCAACTCCATCCTTTAAGTTTCAAACCCAATCTGGATAATCTTGTAGCAAAGGATGAAGAAGTTGGCGCTAAGGATGAAGGTGATGATGATAACTTCGAATCAAGCAATTCAAGTGTTTATGTACCTCCTAAGGTAACAGCCGTGCTTTATGAAGAGGACAATAAGATGTCTCGTAAATCTCGGAAAAGTGACAAAGCAAGACAGCGCTCATTGAACAGTGCCTTATTGCATGATCTGCAGCATGAATATGGTGATGCTCCTGAGGAACTTCGTAATGAAAGTGTCAGTTTCAGACGGGCAAAGATTAAAGAAAAAGAGGATGAACGAGAAAAGTTTGAGGAAGACAACATGAGACGTTTGACATTAACCAAAAAGGACAAATTGATGCGTAGAGAATTAAATAATTTAGATGAGGTTGTGAAAATTGGTAACTTTCGTGGATTGGGTGAGGACGAGGACAGTGATCAAGACGAAAGGTACAAACCTAAAGTTAAAAAGAGAAAGAAAGGCTTTGGACAAGGTGGAAAGAAATTTAAGAAGAGAATGCAAAGGAAAAGATGAGAGTTAGAGTTGTGATGTCTTGTATTTTAAAAGTTCGTCTGTAATGAAAATGAATACATAACTAACTCTGAAGATTGATTTTTATGATTGGTAGTGTGGGTGATTTTCAAAGTTATTTTGACATTACAAGAAATATCTATGCTATTTTTGTTGTATCTTTTTTCATCAATGAAACCCGACATCTTAAGTTTGTTGAATTTCAATTTAAATCCGATTTTCTCGTGAATATTGAATATTATTAGGTTAACAGTTCTTGTAGAAACTACATTGTGATTTAATATCACTGAAACACATATACTTTTATAGATGCAAGACCTATTTTAAGTTTACCATGTCACATTGCTTTGTTCGATATTCAAACACACTAATTTTCGTTGAATATTTTTTTAATTATCTTTCAGAGCAAGATATGATTCCTTTATATAAAATAGATTGGAAAGAGTCTGACCAACTGAACCAGAAGGTTGCAAAGCCAATTGTTGCATGGTCTAAGCAAAATTGGATTGCTTTTACGAATGGCTACAGCTGGAAGCATCCAACAGATAATGCAATCGATACAGTCTTCATTCTGAACCCTGATCAACCATGGGAAACACACCGCGTGCATACACAACACAACACATTCATAAATCATTTAGAATGGTCTGAAGATGGTACTAGTTTTCTAACACTTGATTCAAAAGGTGTTGGCAAGTTATGGATTTCTGATGAAAACCTTATCAATCAATGGAAATGTTGCAATACAATAGAATTTGGTGATAGAGTACAAGTGAAAAAGTTGCTGTGGCTGAATACACAAAACAAGTTTTCAATAGATGTTGAAAAAACATACCAAAAGGATCATTCTGCAAAGTTTTCTAGTGTAAAGTGTGAAAGATCATTGCAGCAACTTTTAAGTGCTAACTGTTTCATTGCTGTCCTATCTTCGGGTCATGTTAAAGTGATTCTTCTGCATGCTGATAACTCAGTCAACGAGTATTCAGTTCGACTTGGTAGCATCAAATGCAATGTTATTTCTGCAGACATTTGCATCAATGAAAATGGCAAATTGTTTCTCGCTATTCAGACACAAGCTTGCATGGTTGAACTGTTTACGGTGATTTGTAAGAAAACTGTGAGTGGTTTGGAGTTAAGTGTAGAAATTTGGCCATGTATCATTCCTCACATGGGTTCAATAGATAACCATTCTTCTAATTTCAAAATCATTGAGCTGAGATGTATTTCCATTGGATCGAGTGACCAAGTGTTGATCAGATCTAAGAAAGACTTTGAAAGCTATGTACAGCTGTTTGAAATTCATAAAGAACAAGTCATGCTACATTCCTGTTTTCCACGGCAACCAACATCTCAACAGAGTGTTGACACTGCCACATGTTTAAAAACAATGAAATTCCAGTCAGAGCTACAATGTATGTTTCTGACTAATTTGCATTACACAAACCTTAGTAAATCTAAAGATCTTTCACTTTCTCCGAAACTTGTTGTTATCGATGTGACCGGTTCTTTTCATGTATATACACTACATAATTTGTGTCAAGTTTTCAGCAATGGTGTCACTGAATGTTTACAAACTTATCATATCTCTGCTGCTGTCTTCTCCCCTTGCGATCATTGTCTCTTTGCCATTACTGACAGTGGAAATGGTTTAATGTTGTTGTTGCCTCATTACTCCAGAAGTCCTGACAAAATTCGGACCAGAAATATTGTGAACCTACTTCATTATTGCGTCTTTGAGTCATGTGTCCCATGGGATTTGATGATATATTTGAGTTTAACTGATAGACTGTTCATTGAGCAGTGTTTCCAAATGTTTATAGAAGAATTCAGCGAATACAACCAATACTTTCAACATCTTTTTAGTCTATCTTATTCGTGTTTCAAGGCAATGTTTTTTCAAATTTTAAAAGATTACTGTGGTGCCAGGGAATGTTACAGTGCTCTGTTATTGTTTGGTATACATCACTATGTAACATCACAGCTCCAAAGTGATAAGGAAATGGCATTGCTGGAGATGATTCATAAGGTATGCAGCACAAGCAAGGAAATAGATATAGTGAAGATCGCATCCTTCATTGATACAAAGGACCTCAATATTTTTCTAGCAAGTAATCCAATGCATAGGCCACTGATTCAATGGATCACAGATTATGCAATTCATTTTGCTCGATTGATATTGTCAAAAAATCATCATGGGCAGAATTGGAAATTGATCATGAAATATTTTGATGCCTCTTACCTCCTGTGTATTCGACAACTTCTTCTTCTTTTGTATATCACATACCAAAAAAATCAAGGCACTCCACAAGTGCACCCAATTTTCATCACCAATGGAAATTCAATGGACATAACTGCCCAACTCTTCAAGTTAGTATCAAAGCTATTACAACTTTCAAACGGCGAAAGTATTACTGAAATTGGAATGTCAGATCTACCCTTCTGTAATTTGCCTTTGATGTATCTTGAATATCCATCAGATGACCCTAAAAGTGCAGTATTGTCAACTGCCAGTGTGACGGAAAACCGAATGGAATATGATATATACGAGTTCCAGCTGACTGGTGATCCATGGGATTACATCCATCGTACCTCAATGGAGAACCCATTATCACATGGTATATCGACTGTCAATACACGGATGCGTCAGATTTATGACGGCATTAACTTCTCACCGAGCTCATTAATTCATGGTGAAGTAGTGAAGCAGTGTTGTCGGTGCGGATGTTTAACGATACTTCATGGCGACTCGAGTAGGAACTTGAATGTGTTATGGAATAGTTGTTGGAAAAGGCAATGTTTTTGTGGTGGATTCTGGAAGAGGGTTGAATGGTATGCTTAATAGCAAATACAAAGAACGAGAAGATGTACTGGAGTTATAGATTTTATTTCTTAACCATCACAACAAGATGAGAATAATTATGCAGGATATGATACCACATGTAATTCTTATCGTAACTAATTTCAGACATGCAATTGTTCTGTAAACAGCTCTTTCATGTATCTTTCATTGATCATTTAGAAATCCTTGCATGAACTTTAAATCATTGTGTATAGCTAGATTGAATTCAAGCATTTTCACCTTTTTTTAAGTAAGCTCACGTTAACATTTTTGTGATAGCCTTCAGTGTTTGGCACATGTGATTTTCTGTCCCAATTCTTCTGCTTTTTTAAGTTACAAGTGTTGATTATTAAGATCAATATTCACAAGACAATTTTTAGGATTTGACTGATTATTGCTCTCGTGAGGAACATGATTTTTTCATAACAATGTGTGAACATGTTATACATGGACAGTGAATTCGAAACTTCTGCTTCATAGCTCTGGCAGCAGTTTATTTGTGGTAAGACTTTATGTAAATGATAACGAAATGAACTAAAACATAGTTTTTAAGTGGTAAGCTTCTGTCTATGGTAGCTTTTTATGTTAGTATTTATGACTTTTGACTGTTTTTTAATGGAATTTGACTGATGAAGTTTTCTGTATCTTCTGTCGATAATATTTTTTTCCCACGTGGTGACTTTTTAGTTTTTGAGTTTATTTGCTACTTATGTCCTTCGCTTCATTTCAATGAGAAAAGACTTATCTGTAAAATCCAGAACTAGTCATTTGATTTGATGATTTGCCAAAATATCTCTCTCAACTATTTATCAATGATGCACACAAGATAAAACATGCCAAATCAAAGTTTTTCGTCCAGATTTTGTTTAGTTCAAAACTTATACAGATTTCTTTTTGTTATAAATTCAATAACTACTATGAACTTCGATTTTTTTTTATGACTTGGTTTTATAAATGTCACTTTCGACCAACCTTAGATTTTGTAGACGAAATCACACATGCTAAATTTGAGTAAGGTTCAAAGTATCGTGTAATCACATCAGCCTCATGTTGGTGCTGACATTATGAGTAATTCACCAGTTAGGGATTGTGATACATTTGAGAATGTGGAACAAGATCAGATCAATATGAAACCTGCAGGTGATGAGGATGTGATCCCTGGCCAACCTTCAGATGGTGGAGGCAATACTCAGGACCAATCCCCTGGTGATACAGATGGAATCCAAGTTAATCGAAGCAAAGGGAAAAAAGGTAAACTGGACAATATCACTTTTTTTTTTATCTCTTTTGAGTTTTTTTCATGTTTTGTTATGTTGATATGTTAGGTGTATCCTTACTGGCTTATATTGCTGATGAATTAAAAAGAGATTACATGTTGGAACATAATGAGAAAAAACTGAAAGAACGCAGGAGGAGGGTGTACACTTTCGTGAAAACACCAAAGGAGCTCGAAAAGGTAGGTGACTAAGCTTTCTACGATATCTTACCTTGAGCTAAATTTGTTATGCTCTATAGCTATCGAGGTGAATACTAAATTTCCTCGGAATTTAATTTCGCGGATAAGAAGGCAATTTTTTGTGTTTCGTGTTTGGTTTATGACAGAGAGTTTCGCTGGAATTTAATTTCGCTGATGACTGGAATAATTCTTAATTTTTGGAGCAGCACATATTTCGTGATTTCGGCTTTCCTTAAGTCATTCGTAAGCAAACCACCGGGCTATTGTACTAAAATACTTTCTTTCGACAATGCATTTCTCTACTACCATAGCTGACCAGACAGAAAGATCAGCCTATGTATATATTATATATGAAAACAAAATACCATAATAATCTGTTTCTTTTTCTCCCCCGGTAGTTTGCATAGGGCACAGAAATGACAGAACTACATTGTTAAAATCCTTTCAATGCTAGTATTCCCCCAATCTTTCTTTTTCTGGCTCTTCCACATCAAGTATATATATTTGACTAGTTTGAGATAAATACATGAAAAGGAAAAGACTTGTAATGCTCACGTAATTTTGAACGCAAAAAATTTCGCAGAAATGAAATTTCACGGATGCCAAAATTTCTTCCTTTCGTGTGGGAATTAAATTTTTTGGAAGACCCCAAAACCACGAAATCTGCGAAATTTAGTTCCCGCGAAAAAAGTAGCACAACTGGCAAGCCCATTGATGCTTTACTAATGATTCATATCGCAGCACTAAATGTAACGAAATGTGGTGGATGTATACTAACATTAGTTCATTACATTGATTAATAATGATGATTGAGAATGATACTTCTATCAACAGTTATCAGTCTGTGCTTTAAAATATGGAGTGCTCATTCTTGATGTTTTGTAACTGCAATAGCTCCTCCTCAACGCCGAGCCTTAATAGGATAAAAAAAATAAAAGAATGTCAAAAAGTCACTGCGATGAAGAGCATTCTTATTGAAATATTGTTTATATTTCACAAGTATCCCTTTCTTTCCGATGACTTTCAAAGGCTTTTCCTGCCCTGTCTGTTATTCATGTTGTTGATGGTTGCTGTAATACAGGTGGTCTTGTACTTTGCCTTTACATCTATCTACGCACAACAAATGTTAGTGATTGGACCGAAATTCAAAATTCGAAAAAAAACACATCAAGAAATTCGAAAAAAACACATCAAGAAATTCGAATTACAATTCGAAACGTTCGAAATCGAAAAAAATCTATGAATTTATTTATTTATTTATTTACGAATGTTTACCCAGGATAGCCTCTTCAGTTACTTAAGGTACTGTTATCAATGAGGGTCCTGCGAAGGAGGTCCTAGAGCATTTAAAGCCCCCATTTGGGCTACGGAAGCTGTAATGACAGGAACCGCTCAACTAGACAACCATCCTAGACATCATTCCTACTCTCTTGCATAGTGCTAAGCAGCAGAGAGGAGTGATTCAAACTGTTATAGTCGCTGGCATGACTCGGTCGGGGATTGAACCTGCGACCTCCCGAACAGGAAGCGAGCACTCTACCACAAGGCTACCTGTGGGTTTGTTGAGATGTTGGATGAAACACCCTCACCAACATGGAAAGTTCATACTTTTACGTCAAAAAGATGTTGGATGAAATTTTGTTTTGGAACCAACTTCATCCAACATAATCCAACATGATTTCTTGCTTCTTTCTCGAAATTTTCGAAATTTTGAAATTGCGCAAATTAGTCTGGTATTTCATCGAACTTGCTGAATCGAATGTGATGTTCGATGAAAATGTTGGAATGGTTTGCTCCGGCATTTACTACAAAACTACACTGTTACTTTAGTTGAGAAAGCAAAATTTAATTTCCTTGAAAGTGACCAGAAAACGATAGAATTGGATCCTACTGCTTATTTCGTGTGTGTGAAATTTGCATGTGCATGTTTTGGATCCACGAGGACAAAGAACATCTTGAAAGCAATTCTTCCATCGTGTGTAAGTGTTATTAAGTGGTATTATGTATGGGAAGCTGTAAGCTTGCACGTTCTTTTTTTGTAGTTTCTGCTGTTTGGATTCCTGCTCTGCTTTGATGTGTTTTTGTTCATTTTTACTTTCCTTCCAATCCGTTTGTTGATTGCTGTGTTTACAGCTTGCCGCAGATTATGCAGCTCAAGAAAAAGGTACTAAAAGTTTATTAAACTTAGAAAACACACGTTTGAACACCTTTCATTTCTAAGGAGTTCCTTCAAGTGTAGTGATATAGCACAGTGATCGTTACCTTGGAATACGGTAGGTGTTTGATCCCCCAGTCTCATCGTATCTTGGCACTCCACTCCAATATAGTATGTCAGTCCATTAGGAGCCATCTGTTGTCATTGTACCCTACTGCATATACGTGGATGAACCACAGTGCAGAGTAAATTTTCAAGAACTGCCCAGATTGTACCAGATTTTCCGTAGTTCATTTTCTTCCAGTTTTTTGACGTCTTTTTTTTTAGTTTATTGGACCCTGTTCAGAAAATTGATATGCTTAAAGGTATGTTGATAACAGATGTTGTAGAAAAGTTTTTCCTATTTCTTATACGGGGACCGTGGTACCAATTAGCACCTCCTCGTGAATAAACGCCCTTGTACCCAGGTTATTTTGCTAAGTAAAGGTGCAGGTAACCTATGAAATAAAGGTTATACAAGTTATGGTCTATACACGTCATTATTCATGTATTTCATACTGGTTCGCCACATACTCTGATAACACATTGTTGCTCATGCGTGTAAATAGCATTTATTTCCATTATTTAAAGTTGGTGTATATATAACCATAGCTAAGACCAACTAAACAAACTTTGTGGGGAAATGTTGAAAGGTTTAACGTCGTTTTCAAAGTGGGACCACTTAATACAAAAAGCTCTTTGTAGATGGCGCAGGTATATAAAGGTATCTGTCAAAGAGTATTGAAGTGGATTTCTTTTTTCATTAGCAATTATCCTTATCACAGTCTCAATTGGTATGCAGCGTATAGACACGTCAGTTATGTATCATGTCGTACGAGTGCAGTCCGTCATCAAGCTCTATGTCGTCTATAACATGATGGACGTGAGTCGGCTGTTAATATTACGTTGGTTGAGCTCTTCTATGATGTTTGTACCTAGCATATGTTGGTTCTTTCGATCTCAACTGCTGCTGACGTCGAAACTACTTCCTAGAAGGGCTTCATCTCATCATTTAGATTGCTGACAAACTATTGGCCTCTTTTGGTCAGGACGTGCTTGATGCTTTATATTGGACTGCAGCAGAACCACGTGATCGTAAGCGGGAACACGTGGGGATCATTCCCCACTTGTTACTCTCCCTTGTATATGTCTGTATCTTTTCAATATTTTTGGTTGTACACCTCCCGAGTTCTGGTTGGCGAAATCGTCAAAAAGGGTTTCTGCGATGAAGAGCATTTTCATTGTAACAGTGTGTATATTTCTATAGAAATGCACTTCTTCGCAGTGGTTTTTCAAAAAATTTTCCCACTGTTTCACGGCATTTTCCTTGACAGTGTTGCCAGTCGTTCATACGATATTGAATCTGGCACAAGCTATAGTTTTAAATGTCGCTATCAACTCGTTCAATAAAGCCCTTTTGACGATCATGGTGTCTAACCAGGTAAGTCTACGGTTTGGTATTTCCATGAAAGGTCTTTATGCCTCGATAAACCTTAAGAATTGGTTGAACGTCTCCATATAGTTCTTGCCTCTATTAATCAAATTTGTTTGTTTTTTTCAGTTCATCGAGATTAAAGCAAGTGTTTTTAAAAGATTCGAGAAAAACAATTTGTTTCAAATGTCTTGTAGTGGTAAGTTATAAACCAAACCAATAATAAACTGGAATGACTCCTTTTTTGAGACATTGAGACTGACACTCGTTCAAAAAGTCGTTAAGGAAGCGTAAATAGGAATGATGTGTTAAAAAAGTCTCTGCGATGAAGGGCGTTTTCATTAGAAATAGCGTATATATTCTTGTGCCTTTTTCAACAAGTTCGCCCGGTGGGAGGTGATGATTTTTTGCCTTTCAAATTTTATTGAAACAAATATGTTAGTCTTATAACGTGTAATCACATCACGAAATGTTTTTATTTAGATGCGCGTGAGCGATTTCACTACCTCGTCTTATTATTAGTTGTTGCTATGAGGAACCTAACCGAATACGATTGGGATCCAGGTCAGTATTTTGTGTTGGTTCCGTTGAGTAAACGTTTGGAGCATGTGTTTTTTTTGGAGTCGACTTTCCTTTCCGTTCATTATTAACAGTCGCTTTCCCAAAAACATTCTGCGCGAGTATTATTTTGATTATTGATTATTTGATTATTTTGAGATTAGTTGAGATTAGTCTGTATACTTTACTAAGAACGAGTTCTAAAAAAAATGAGTATAATTAAATAACCTCTATTTTTTGTCCTTCGATGTGTTGTTTTATTTCTTCCTCTCTTACATTAGGCTATGCGTACTCCACTTTTCTTCCATTTGCAGCCGTGGTTATTGGTTCGGAGTTCCTGGTTGATTGGTTTAAACACGCCTTCATAACCAAGTTCAACAACATACAACCTGAAGTCTGTTCATCATCATTTTTAACTGAAGATTTTTTTCGAATTTCTAGTTGTCGTGTTTCCGATTTAAGTTGTCGTTTTCCCGATATAAGTTGTCGTGTTGCCGATGAAAGTTGTCGTGTTGCCGATAAAAGTGACATTTCCTTTCCATTATAGATTTACAGTACGTATCGAACCTACTTGGCGAAAAGTATTTTGCACAGTAAACACGAAACCGTAAGCTAGCATTTTTCATACCTCACTTTCGTGTTGAATTCACATGACCCTTGTGTGTAATGGCGTTGATTCTGACTTGTGACAACCTAGAACTAGTTACCTGTACTTAATACCACGGCACCGAACATAATGTGCACTTTGCAGTTGCCTGGGTTGTTGTTTTGCACAACATCTAAACATGGCAGTTTTTAGGAAATTCTTTATTTTCTATTTCAGGTTTTTACAGGCCATACTGATCAAGTGTCGCGACGTATGGGATTTACTGCGCTTCCTTTAGCTGTTCTGGTAGGTTCCCATTTGTTTTCAAACGATGTGCATGTGATGTTCTTGTGTGTCTTCGTTGGACCACGCCCTCCTTTTTTCTGTCTCATTCTTGTATAGCTGATGAAAATCTTTGGTCAGTGTGTCTCACTAACAGGGTGGGCTGGCTTCACCTTCGCGTTATTGGGATATATGTGGTAAGGAAGATTCTTCTGCAATCAAGACAGAAGTAAGTATTAGTTTGAAGTGGCCACATACCTTTCCTTTCGTATTTTTCAGTTTGTGCGCATTGAAGTTGCTTGTTAGTATACGTATCTTTGGCAAGGCAACAAAATACGTGTTGGGAGACAACTCTGCAGAGAGCAAAAGCCGACGGAAAAGCGAAAGAACGTATAATCCAAGTTGGTCGTTTGAACCTTTGGACAGTGTACAAGAAATACACGACACCAGTGGTCATGTGCGGGGTGAAACCTCGTTTTGATAATCAACGTTCGTTGTTGCGTAGTTGCCAACGAGGGAAACCGCATGTAATACTACATATCGATAGCGCATTGTTGCGTTTTTTTCGTGATCAGTAGACACCGAAAGATTCATATTTTATATTGGACATTTATGTTTTTGTACTTTTCGTCTTTTTAAAGGTTGATGAGATCACTGATTGTATGTTTTCGTGTTTTTGTTAACACCGACAACACCTGCTACAGTTTCAACTGCTGTAAAGTTCCACAAATTCCCCGTTTCCATATTCCAGTTATCTCCCGATTCTATACTGGGCAACTACCACAATGCAATGCTCTTATTACTTCTTTTGTGATTACTTTCAACACTGATTGAAATAACTGTAAAGCTTGGTTCAGACCTGACGATTACGACGATTAAAATAAAAATGAATTGCCGTAATCGCCAGGTGTGAACACTCTCAAGTATTTCTAAACGTTTGATATTCTGTCGTCGTAAACGCCAGGTGATTACGACGATTACAAAAGTGTTTACATTACGACGGTACAAATTTTAATCGTCATACTCGCCAGGTGTGAACCAGGGTTTTATTTGTGAAACTCTTTTTATTATTCCATTGAGGTTCATTTTAATTATTTTGTCGCATTGACTTATGGTAGTTGTACCTTATCGGGGAAAATTTACGTCGGGGAAAATTTCGTCATTTTGCAAAATTTTACTAATGCTTTCTTATAAATTTCACTTTTTCAAAATTTTCGTCGGGGGAAATTTCCGTCACTTTTCCCCGACGAAATTACCCCCGATAAGGTAGTATGTGTTGGCGAGATAACTGAACAGGCGATTGGTCTGACCGATGCAAGAAGTTGTGATTTTGTTGCAAGTTGATGAGTGACGTACAAATATTGCGACATAGAATAAGGTTCGTCTAACGATTTCAGACCGTCAAATCTTCGTGTGATGAGCTTGTAAAATTTGTTTGGGTAGTAAATAACATTTGTCTCGTTCTATCAAACACAAGTTCTATCTCCGAAAAGTGTGTTTGTTTGGAGTTTGCTAGATAAACAGCCTCACAGAGTGTTGTTATTGAGAATGCAAGTACAGTTGCCGCTCGGATATGTGGAACCCCTGATAAGTGGAATTTTCATTAAGTGGAACCCTTGAGTCAAATTACACTCTCTCATAACTGGAATTCTTGCTCGATTTTCAAACTTTTGAACTAAAGCCTATTTGTAGAAGAAGATGGAATACGTTGATCAATATCGTGAATGTATGTCAAAAAGTTGGTAGAAAAAAAACTCACGAATTATTCTACAGAGGCTAAAAAGTTGTAAAGATTCGTTCTAAATGACCATATGAAAGTAAATCTCATAAATTGTCTTATTTCACTCCTTCTGGAACCTTCTTAGATGTTCCAATTTGTTTCCCGGAACGAAATTAATTTATTTTTTTGAAAAAACTGTGGATAAGTGGAACATTCGCTAAGTGGAACCATTATTTTCGGTTCCTTGAAGGTTTCACTTATCGAGCGGCAACTGTATGTTATAAGCATTTCAAATCTTTTCGAAATGGTTTAAAAGAAGAAGAAACAAAACCTTTGCTGTGTTGTTAGTGTTTACATTTCATTTTCGTTTTTCCCCTTTATTAAAATTGACTGCAAGTGCAAATAACTGTTAATCCGTTTTACATCGGAAAGATAAGCAGCAGAAAGATAGGCTTGCTGGTAGGATGTCAAATTGTAGTTGTTAAAAATGATTTGGAAGAGAGAGGCTGAAAATCGAAAAAGCAAGAAACCCTGGGTGGGGGGAAAAGAGAAGAGGAGGTAGCAACTAAGCTGAAATAACTTTTATTCTTTATCTTTTATTTTATATCAATATGACTGTGCAAGAAATGACAACAATTTCAGAAATTCTACTGATAAAATAACATACATTCATATTCAAACTGATAAGCTCCTCTCTCATGATTTAAAATAGTATAAAATATTCAAAAGCATCGCTTATCTTTTCTGTGCGAAACCCACATGAGCAGCGCGTGCACTGCTGAAAAGCCAAACTAAAAGCCATTATTTAGTAGAACGTTTGGAAGAAAAATAAACAGATCGAAAGGGTCATACCATGAAGAATAAAAATAGTGAGAAGTTGAAGTATCATATCGACAAACTAGAGGAATATTGATACTCTGACGAATCCAGAAGTATGAACATACCTTCTGAATCCTCTAGAAGTTCCTTTGATCCATATAAATTCATCAAGTGCGTAATAGTTGGGGATACTCGTGTGGGTAAAACTCGTTTGATTTGTTCTTATGTTTACGATGAAAAAGGAAGAACTGTTTCATCATTATGCCATAAGCACCATATTCCAACCGTGTTTGCGATCGATCAGTATTCACTAGATGCAAATATAAGGTGCCGAGCATCGCAGCTGCGCATCTGGGATACGTTTGGGGATCATTCTAAAAATCGTAAATATGCCTACCAGGCCGCAGATGTGGTATTGATATGTTTTAATATTGGGCTGGAATCCTCACTCCGTAATGTGAATGCAATGTGGTATCCAGAAATCAAAAAGTACTGCCCACGTGCTCCAATCATTCTGGTAGGAACACAACATGACCGTCGACACATTGATGTGAGCTCATACAAAACTTGTCAGGTCACTACTTTGACTGACATCTTGAAAAACAGTTTAAACCAAGCTGTGAAAAGGAACTCTGTATCAGGTAACTTTAGATGTATATCTCCAGAGGCAGGTCGACAAACATCTAGAGAGATTAATGCTGTTGCATACCTGGAAACAAGCATTGTCACTAAGCATGGAGTCAATGATGTGTTTGAAAGTGCAATTTATGTTGCCAGCATTGCTCAACGACTGTCCCGTCCATTATTTAATTCATACTCTAAAAGTCTTGCAAAACCTTTGATACAAAAGCCGTTTTTGCCGGAGAAAGTGCCACCTCCAGAAGTTACCATTCCAGAAAGTATATTCAACATAGATTTTTATACATATTTTGGTGACAAAATCGATGGCGATGTGACTTTTCTTGTAGGTCAAGAATTAATCGTTGCTCATTCTTTAATTCTTTTAAGTGGATCACCAGTATTTTTATTGTTATTTACTCATGCAAGTGTGCTTGCTGCACTTAACTATAATGCGAGATTGATGGAACAGTATCAATTAAAGCTGGAGGAAGCTCAAGTAGATGGTCTCAATCAATATGGTATTCCACGGGGATTCAGAAGTATTGATGTGCTGGCTGACCCTGGAGAAAGAAGCAAGGTCTTTATAAAAATTGCTAATGTTCCTGCCAAGGATTTTAATAGTATATTGGAATTCCTTTATACAGGCAAAATCTCTAATTTAGAGAATTTAACTCAGCTTCTGCATTCTGCATCTTACCTTCAAGTAGATGTTGTTTCCAAGTGTGCTTCTGCATTATTGGAAAATGATATTACTCAAGTATTGAATGTAAGGAATGAACTGAACATTTATCGATCTCATATCATTAGTCATGTATTGTATAAGAGCAACCTGTTTGCTGATGTGAATTTTGTTGTTGACAAAATGGTTATTCCTGTTCATAAACTTATATTGATGGCTGGTTGCCCAATGATGGCTGGGATGTTTCGTAATAGCTCATTTCGCGAAGGTGTCATGCAAAATGTAAGTAAATTCCAATTTATTGATAATATATAATTAGTCTTTTCAAGTGTTATACCATCTTTGTTTTTGAAATTTTTGTAAAAAGCTTCAGTACTGACTGAGCAAGATATTAATTTTTAGCATTTACGTTCAGCAAAAAATGTCTCCTTCTCAGCGGCTCACACTAGGCTGTCTATTGAAATTTCATATCATCACAGCCTATTCATTTGTTGTTAATGCATCAAGGAAAAAATCCAGGAAGGCTTAAGATCCCAATGGAAATAGTTCATACATTTTCAGTGATAGTGGAAGTGGTTAGGTTTCCTTAATTGATTCAGGAGGGATATGAACATATGAAACAACAAGATAAAAGTCTTTTCTCCTTTTTCTTTCTCATATTGTCAGGTCTTAATGTTTTTGTCGTAGATAACCTGGTGATAAAATCAACTAGAGTATTCAAACACCTTCCTTTAGTTCTTTTTGCAAACTCACATAATAAATCAAGATTTAATTTCATCACTTGCTTCATGTTTTATCATCACACATTGGCACGTAAATTAGATTAAGATTTTATTATTCTTAATTGGTTTTTGAGATAATTACATGCCTCCGTTATGACTCCGTTGAGTCACAATGTTTTCTTTAACAATATCCATTCTCTGCTTGACTTTTTTTCATATGGCTGATGATTTGTTTTGTTATTCTATGTTGATATAAATCGGTTTTCGCATGCCATTTTTGCTTAATTTCAAAAGATAAAATGATCATACAGACACTAGTTTTGGGTATGAAGGTTAGACTCTGAATTATATTTCTATTAATTTGATAGACCTTTAAGATCAAAATTTTAATCCAAAAGTTCTGAATCAGACATGGTAAGCCAATATTGGGCAGTTTGTTTTCATTGACAGTCATGAAATAACATTTTATTTATCCCTTTGATGTTTACTCACTTTTAAACTGACAGAAAAACATTTTCTTTCTCACTGATTCTGCATGTTTTGTTTTTATTGGTGTTAAACTTTTATTGTTGTATCAACCATGAACAGCTCAATTCCAAATATTTATATATACTTTTATGAACTATTGATCTTTCCACTTGAATTGTGAAAGAAAACTTCCTAATAAATGTTGACTGATGCGATAACAACTGAAAGTGTGTTTTATGATTCAAAATAAATTTTTCTCTATAACTGAATAGACTTTTTTGTTTTGTCTATTGTTAAGTGCTAATAAAGTGGTTTATTTATGATGACCTAATTGAAAACAGCAAAGACAGGAAATACAATGTTATTAAACCATTCATTAAGATAGTGAAAGTATACTGTTAAAGTGTTTGTTTTGAATTATGAATAGAGACGGTTTCACATATATTTTCAAGCATATTGAACTAAAGCTACATTGATTTTTAACTATGGTGAATTTTGTATTCAAGTTGTTTGACAAGGCATTATGCTCTTCAAGGGAACACAATGTGAAGTGTGTGTTTATTGGAGATACTGGTGTTGGGAAGACTAAATTGATTAGTTCTTATGTCTATGACAAACCAAAAGTTGATGTTAAAGATTTACGACAACATTGCCATGCACCGTCAATAATTGCGTTGGACTTAAAAGACAGTAAAGTTTTAAGTAAATTAAAAGTACCTATTAACAACACATCTGTTAATAACATTTCCGTCGATCTAAATGTATGGGATACTTTCGGATGTCACGAAAAGAATCGAGAATATTCCTATAAGAATGCTAATGTTGTTGTCATCTGCTATAGCATTGGAAACATAGCTTCACTGGAAAATGTTACCAAGAAATGGTTGCCTGAAGCTAGGTTTTATTGCCCAAAAGTCCCTGTGGTACTTGTTGGTACACAATTCGACAGAAGACATACTGATGAAAGTGTGTATGCATCCAAACAAGCCCAGATACAAACTTTGAGTGATTATTTGAACTGCAAACCAAAAGAAAAGAAGCAATCTGTGGAATTAGTTGATTCCGAATGTGCACGCCGTGTTGCCACTGATATTGATGCGGTGTTACACATGGAGACAAGCATTGCTACCAAATATGGTGTCAATCAACTTTTTCAAAATATAGCACGGGTTGGTATTTCACAACAGAAAAAAATTGATAGAAATTTGCCAAGTTTACTGCAGAAACCTTATTTACCACCAAGAGAAATGGTTCCTGTCTTTAAAGTCCCCAAAATAAGTGAAAACATGACGTTTTTCAGAAACACATTTAGTCATGGAAGGAAATGGCAGTTGTCTGATGTTTTATTTACTTTTGAGGATGGCGATGTTTATGCCGAGAGCACGGTGCTCATGTCAGGAGAAGGATTGTTTTATGAATTGTTTTCTCTAATCTATGATTTAAAAACAGAAAAATATACAGAGAAACATTCTGATAGTCATTTTGAATACGAAGCTGGTATGTTCAATAGCACACCTTGTCATTTACCTAGAGGGTTTCATCAGATAATCGCAAGCAATAGCCAACACGGTGACAGTGTTATTGAATTCAAACTCAATGGTATCTCTGCAAAAGTATTTACACAAATTTTAGAATTCTATTACACTGGTGAAATAGTGCATCTTGTAGATTCAGAACTAGCCTTGCGTAGTTCAAAATATCTTCAGTTGAGTCTAGCCTACAAATACATTTATACTGCAACTATTGGCCGGACATTTGAGAACATTCGCGTCAAGGAAGAGTTAAGCCATGTCATATTGACTTCTGGAAAGCAATTTTTGAGTCTAAATAAAATTTGGTTTAATGATGTTGTGTTCAAGATTCATGACGAGTATATTGCTTGCTCCAAATTACTCATCATGCAAAGGTGTTCCGTGTTCCAGGCGATGTTTCAGAACAGTTTTCTGGAAAATAATTCCAACCAGGTAAAAGAGAATGTTAGAGATGATTTGCAGAAGATGGTTCTGCTATTTTTCTTGAAGTAGTAGGGTGTAGTTGGATAGGTGTGAATTAAGAACTCTGTCAGTGATTTAATGATTAATACTGTTTATTTTAAACCATGCTCTTAAACGACATGATGGCATTTGTTATTTTGATATGAATATTGATTCAGCCAAGCCATCATATTTAGGTTGTTGCCGTTCTAACTAAATACATTAATAGTCGATAAATGCTTCGGATTAATTATTCCTTAAGCTCTTGTTTCGATATTGAACTTTAAAAGAATTAAAAATTCATCCACACACAATTATTAATTTATTGTCTTCAATGATAAGATAATGGATGCCAGGTTTTTGTTTCATCCACCACCTGAGGAATTTGTAAATTTCACTCGAAAACCATGTTTGATTAAAAACTCGTTTGTCGAAATTTTACTGTGTATTTAATGCTCTATTTACTAAGACGGATCAGTTCTTGTGTAATGCTTGCCAAAAGTGATTTTTTCTCTCATCTCATCTCAGATTATTTTCCGTAGAAATTCACGCATCTAAACCCATTTTAAACGGGCTCAGACGATATCGTGCATCACCATAAGCTTGAAACCACTGTACTGTGTTCAGCTTGTTAACAGCATTAAAGAAATAACGCTTTAAAAATCTGTAAATTTTGTGTTAAAATGTAAAGAAAACTTCGACAGGACTTTCTGTCGTCTGGCTGTATATATGATCGTGACCCACTCAAATCTGCTCTGTCGTCAGGATATTGTCATGGCACCCACATTAAAATGACGAAACGTTCTTTGCCTTTCTCAAAGCTATCGATTATTGTTTGTATATTATAACAATTAGTATTTCGGAAATATTTTTTTATTCCCTATCGGAAAGATCAATTGTACCATTTTCAAGTTGATTTTTTTTTTTAATTAAATGATAAAAAAAAAGCAGAACTAAAACAGAACAGTACAGAAAGTAACAGGAAGTAAACGCCGATATGCTTTCGAATCATCAAATGGATTCGCTGAATGTTTGTTTTTTTTATCATCCGCCTGACTAGTTTATTTTTGTCTTTCTTCAGGTTGATTTCAAAGACACAAATGTAGAAAGCTTTCTTGCTGTTCTCGAGTATTTATACACAGGAGGTTGTGAATACTTTGGCGACTTGCATGGAACATTACAGCTGGCAAACTTCCTCTGCTTACCGAGGCTTGTGGCACTGTGTGAACGAGAGATTGTTCAGTATGTCCTTGATTTGCAGGAAACGAAAACGAATATTGGGGATGTTTTTGAAGCAGTTCTTGGTATGAATTCATACGTCATCATTTTGATCAGATGTCTGGTTATGATATTCTGTATTTTCTTATGTGGTGTTTGTGATGACTGTTCCTGTCAGCACATATTTTAATGTTAACCATAATGGTAATCACCGTTCTAAATAAAAAAGGTCATCTAATAAGAAAATGTCAATGGACCACGTTAAAGTTATTTCTAAATACATTTTTTTCTACTTTATTGATGGTGAAATGAGCTTCACGCCGTACTGTTTTATTTTACAGCTTCATACAACGTCGGACGAATTCACAACGCTCCGCAATTGACTGACTGGTGTTTACATTTCATAGCGACCAACTACAACAGCTTTTGCAAGGAACAAGGAAAGAGTTTGAAGTCGCTGGATGAGAAAACGCAAAAGTATCTGGAGGAGCATCGCTGGCCACCTGTCTGGTACTTGAAGGAGCAAGACTACTATGAACGGATGATGCAACAGCTCGAAAGGGAGAAGATGATGAAGAAAAACAGGAAAGCGCATAAGAAGTGTCGCTCGTGTTGCATCAAGATCTCTTAAAGATATTTCTCTTGCATCAACATGCTCTATCCTTCAGAAAGATAGAATACCTGTCTGTCACGTGTTTAGTCGTTTTTTTCTGTCTGCTGTTAATTGTCTTCCTTGATTTTGTGTGAATATTGGGTTATGTTACGGCACTGCTATTTAGCAATCTTGCACCTGTTGATCGGGTGAAGATGCTGACAAACGCCTGCAACATTTAGCCCAGTGATTGAACGTTTTTCTCCGCCCTTTGAACCCAACGTTTTGTTTCTTTACTAACCTTCGTTTGTAGAACAGAAAACACTAAAACATATATTTATCAAAAAAAATCCTGTTTACTTGTTTATTCTTGTTTTTATTGTTGTTTGTTGTATTTTGTTGTTTTAAGTGTTTTTGATATATTTAAAGTAATCGTTCCATACTGTTGATAAACAAAAATCACTGCGAAGGAGTGTATTTCTATAGTTAGAAATACGCACTCTATATCAATAAAAATGCTGTTCATCGCAGTGACTTTTAACGATTCTGAAAAACTGTAGCCCAACACGGCTTTACTAATGATGTGTGCTTTGGCTGAGAACGAGAGAACATGAGCATTGGATTCAGTCGGAAAAAGTGTCAACCTTCAAAATAGTTTTAGATGAAACTAAAGATAAGTTGCCTTAACGAAAGTGGAAGAGTTTTGCCTTGCTTAACGTGTTTTGGTGTTTACCTAAAATTGTGGCCACACTGTTAATAAAAGTCACTATAAATATTCTATTTATTACATTTGTTGTTTTGTTTATTTGTTAGTTTTAACTTCTCGGTAAACGTCGTTTGTTTGTATAAAAAATTAGAAATTTTGTCGGAAAGGAAAAATAGAAAGTTTCGATCGAAAATAAATTAATTATTAGTACTTTATTAAACCCGAAAATGTCTTCTGAAAAAAATAGCTTTGCTGAGTTTCCATTGTTATCTTAAAAAAGGTTTTGTAAAAAAGAAAGACGCATATCTTAAAAATATAGTTTATTTACAGAAAATTTATTTTACTGTTTTGTTTACAAGAAATCTTTGTTCTTTGTTGTTGTTCTTCTTCTTCTTTTTTATCTCTGTAGATACCAGTTATTGTTTAATGTTATTGATAATGAAGTTTATCAACGTTGTGTTATCTAATAATTCCCTCGTTTTCCTTAATGTCTACGATTTTGACAAAACACGCCCCCATATACATCCACGAAATCATCTATTTGTCATTTGTGTTTCGAACGATTGCTCATCAAATGCTTTTGCAATTACGAAATCTTTTTGATAATGTTAATTTTTGCTACTACAGCTTACGGTTTGTCGAAAACGAAATTCTGTTCCCCTCAAAAAATGTTTATTCATTTTCGATTTGTTTTCTTTTTGTATTTTTTATTTATTTATGGAAGTTATTTTGTAAATACCTAATTTGCCGAAATAAGCTATGATATTTTGAAATCTCTGTCTGCTATGCTTTTTATTTCACACGATAACCAATCAACGACTGATAAACCCTTGCTGAGAGGTAAACCCCTGCTGAGAGATAATCCTCCACTGAGAGGTAATCTTGTTGTCTTAGACAATTTTATTACAGATGCACGCTTTTTATCGCAAGACAACATATTTCCGTTTAAACGCTGTGATTCGAACTAATTCATCTCATCTCAGTTGTAATGTTATAATTTCTTTTAATCATTATCGACAAAAGAGGATACATTATTTAAAGTCACAGTTTCACCATTGAAACGATAAACTTCAATGAACGAGGTTAGATGTACTAACTACGTTATGACACGGTGTGGTAAACAAAAATTCAGGAAAGATATCTTCAATTAGCCGAATTCATGCTGTTCCTTATAGGATATAGCTGTCCGTCTGTGGGGGACAAAATTTTCAAAATGGTAGAACTTTCAGTTTCATATTAGCATGAATTCAGAGAACATAACGAAGTTAAGCAAAGAAGAAGCATCAAAATGGCTCTCCGATATAGGTTTAGCTGTCTCTGGGACGAAGGAAGAGCTCATAGGAAGAATAAAAACCTACATCAAATGGCCAAAGCTCGTAGCAAAACTAAAATTGAAGGCGAAGCGAAATTATGTTTTCCAGTGTAGTTTGCTTCCTACAGACATTCCTTTCAATGGAAAACTGATGACACTTTGTATCCAAAAGATCATCTATCCACAACCCCGACCACCCCTTCGCCGATAAGATTCTATTATTCCAGCTCTTCACGCCTTGCTTGTGGTGTTTCTGTTCCATTTCGATCATCGGAATCACGACTGATCTCGTTTACTCATAAAAAATGACAAAGGTTTCAGGAAAAGATATTTTCTCTTAAAGTCAATTCTTTACAAGTTGGTGTGTATGAAATAAGCAGCGCTGTTTGCCATTTTTTTCTGAAAGTCGAGTTGCGAGTATCGACATAACTTTCTTAGTTCTTGCCGTAACCGCCATACGGTGTAAAAACAAGTGGAGAAAAGGAGCTTCCAAGACTCTCCTAGTTTCTTTTCTCGTTCGTTCGCCCTGAAAAGCTTGCCTAGATCTTGTTTGCGATGGGTTGGAGCGAATAGATTAAAAATCGTCACGTCAAAAAATGCTCGCTGCTAGAAACTTCGACTACTCAGGTTGAAGTTTCAGGAAATATGAGATCGACATAAAGTGTCTAAATGTCCATTCTACATCAACAAAGACTAATTCTTCAAGTTTGTCCTCAGATGTTGTTTCAGAGATAAAACCTTCTTAGGACTACTGCTTGAGGTTCCCCAAGGATCTATCTTGGTTCCCCTTCTATTAGATATTTTCATAAACAACTTGATTTTTTAGAGAAAACATTGATTTTGCAGATGAAAATACAGAAAATAGTCTGTATACTTCTGCATAATCTCTAGAGATTGTTGGTTCTCTGTAAACTCAATGGTTGCAAATCCAGAAAAAATTTCAAATCCAGTTTTTAGGTGTGAATGATAACTTGACTTTCGAGCTTGACAGTATTTTTGCCACAAACTCGGTCAAACGTCTTGATATCGCCATATTTTGTGAATAAAATGTATTTTTGTAACGTTTTGGCATCTCTTCATACTTGGGGAACTCGTCACTCTTTGGATACAAAACTCACAGTAACTGCTTCCAAGCCAAAGATCTCGCATTCTCAAACCGGGCGGACGTTTTTCATCATATAAACACACTGTTCCGGGACGTATCAAAATTTTAATATGTTAATATTAATTACTGTCTCATCCCATCAAAGAAATTCTCTAAAAGAGAAATGGTCAATAACAAGAAAACCTAACAGAGAAGTTGGTTATCAAGAAGAAAACCTAAACAGCAACAGTAACTGGTAACAACAGAATTAGTTTTTCTCTATCCAGAATCAACCATGGAAATGAAATGAAGTTTTATTCACAAAAACCTTATGAAGTTATGAAAACCATAAAATAAGAAAACCAGGACACCAACTTTACGCCTTTTTACTAAAAACTAGAATTAATAGACTTGGTCTTTTTGCCTTCGTAAGAAAATTATAAAATAAACCTGTTTTACATAAGACCTAAAATAAAAACGTATCCGAAAAAATAAACAACATAAAATTTCACCATTTGAACGGAAGATGGCTAATGAAATCTTAAGGATTTGAAATAATGATTCTAAAACCAAAACCTAGATAAACACAGAGATATTAATATTCCATCGGATATCTGGTAATATCTAAATTGTGTATTTATGTTCACTGAATACATTGAACTTGCGTTTCTTATAAAATCAACAAGAAGCCGCTTGGCTTGAAGACTTCAGGACGTAACACAACGATGCATATCTAGTCTCAAAAATACAACATTGCCGAATTGCCAAATTATGTTCAAATCTAACAAAAATGACTGGCAAATTCAAACTCAAACACTTCTAATTGTGTGTTGTACAAATTTTTATGAATATTGTCCAAATTTAGCCCGAATGTCCCATTTCTGGTCAAATCTGACAAAATGACTGTCAAATTCGAAATCAGCACCTATCAAATATAATACATGCAAAATTTCATGAAAATTGAAGAATTTTGGAAACATGATCTAAATTTAGCCTAAATTGCCCAAATTTAGTCAAACCTGGGAAAATCATTGTCAAATTTGAAATCAGCACCATTCAATTGTGATCCGTGCAAAATTTCATGAAAATTGAAGAACTTTCGAAATTTGGTCCAAATTTGGCCTAAATTGGCCAATTTTAGTCAAACCTGGCAAAATCATTGTCAAATTTGAAATCAGCACCTTTCAATTGTGATTTGTGCAAAATTTCATGAAAATTTAATAACTTTCGAAATTTGGTCAGATTTGGCCTAAATTGGCCAATTTTAGTCAAACCCTGGCAATATCATTGTCAAATTTGAAATCAGCACCTTTCAATTGTGATCTGTGCAAAATTTCATGAAAATTGAAGAAGTTTCGAAATTTGGTCAAATTTGGCCTAAATTGGCCAATTTTAGTCAAACCTGGTAAAATCATTGTCAAATTTGAAATCAGCACCTTTCAATTGTGATCCGTGCAAAATTTCATGAAAATTGAAGAAGTTTCGAAATTTGGTCCAAATTTGGCCTAAATTGGCCAATTTTAGTCAAACCTGGCAAAATCATTGTGAAATTCGAAATCAGCACCTTTCAATTGTGATCTGTGCAAAATTTCATGAAAATTTAATAACTTTCGAAATTTGGTCAGATTTGGCCTAAATTGGCCAATTTTAGTCAAACCCTGGCAATATCATTGTCAAATTTGAAATCAGCACCTTTCAATTGTGATCTGTGCAAAATTTCATGAAAATTGAAGAAGTTTCGAAATTTGGTCAAATTTGGCCTAAACTGGCCAATTTTAGTCAAACCTGGTAAAATCATTGTCAAATTTGAAATCAGCACCTTTCAATTGTGATCCGTGCAAAATTTCATGAAAATTGAAGAACTTTCGAAATTTGGTCCAAATTTGGCCTAAATTGGCCAATTTTAGTCAAACCTGGCAAAATCATTTTGAAATTCGAAATCAGCACCTTTCAATTGTGATCTGTGCAAAATTTCATGAAAATTTAATAACTTTCGAAATTTGGTCAGATTTGGCCTAAATTGGCCAATTTTAGTCAAACCCTGGCAATATCATTGTCAAATTTGAAATCAGCACCTTTCAATTGTGATCTGTGCAAAATTTCATGAAAATTGAAGAAGTTTCGAAATTTGGTCAAATTTGGCCTAAATTGGCCAATTTTAGTCAAACCTGGTAAAATCATTGTGAAATTTGAAATCAGCACCTTTCAATTGTGATCCGTGCAAAATTTCATGAAAATTGAAGAAGTTTCGAAATTTGGTCAAATTTGGCCTAAATTGGCCAATTTTAGTCAAACCTGGTAAAATCATTGTGAAATTTGAAATCAGCACCTTTCAATTGTGATCCGTGCAAAATTTCATGAAAATTGAAGAACTTTCGAAATTTGGTCCAAATTTGGCCTAAATTGGCCAATTTTAGTCAAACCTGGCAAAATCATTGTGAAATTCGAAATCAGCACCTTTCAATTGTGATCTGTGCAAAATTTCATGAAAATTTAATAACTTTCGAAATTTGGTCAGATTTGGCCTAAATTGGCCAATTTTAGTCAAACCCTGGCAATATCATTGTCAAATTTGAAATCAGCACCTTTCAATTGTGATCTGTGCAAAATTTCATGACAATTGAAGAAGTTTCGAAATTTGGTCAAATTTGGCCTAAATTGGCCAATTTTAGTCAAACCTGGTAAAATCATTGTCAAATTTGAAATCAGCACCTTTCAATTGTGATCCGTGCAAAATTTCATGAAAATTGAAGAAGTTTCGAAATTTGGTCCAAATTTGGCCTAAATTGGCCAATTTTAGTCAAACCTGGCAAAATCATTGTGAAATTCGAAATCAGCACCTTTGAAATGTGCTCCGTGCAAATTTTCATGAAAATTGGTCAACTGGAAGTCTGAATTTGACCAAATTTGCGAATTCGGCAACGATGTCATGTAAACGCTGCACGAAAACACTCATAACTTGGAGTAGTAGTAGTAGGAGGAGGAGAAACCACGGGTATTTTAAATACTTTACTCCACCACGGGTGTCCTAAAGTCAAAAAGTCGATGATGTTATGTTGTCTGACGAAGAGTCGTTTAATGGGGGTATGTGGACTAAATTGCCAAATAATAGTGATAATAATGGACGTGAAAATTTTTATTATACAGTGTGTTTCTTAATGTTGGAAACGGAAACTTTAAAGCTGTTTTTTTAAATGAATATATATACCAAATATCAAAATAATTTTTACATCGATGGAAAGCTATTTTCAAACTCTTTCGGCTAGTATATTTTTGTGAAAAATGAAAAAGTGGTTTTTGAAAAAATAAGGAAAATGTCTTGATCGATTAAGATCATTATGAAACACACTGTATGTTAAAAACATTAAATTCATATTAACGGTTCTGTGCTGTCAACAAAGACAGGTCTTTTGCTGTCAACAAGGACAGGTCTTTTGCTGTCGACAAGGACAGGACTGTTGATCCTGTCAACAAGGACAGGTCTTTTGCTGTCGACAAGGACAGGTCTTTTGATGCTTACCTTTTCCTTATTGGTCGGGAGATTTTTGTGGCAGCATATAAACTGCATACAGTAATATAATACGCATCAACAGAAATCACATAGGCATGACAACACTACAACATACTAATAATGATGTAATAGAGATTGAAAAGTAAAATATTATGTCTTCTTGTTTCGGGGTCCATTATTTCCATATTTCATCATTCTGTGGTGTGCAGATACAATTCACTTCACTTCCCTTCCCTGTTTCGAAGCATTAAATGTTACAAATTAAATGTTAAATGCTACTCGTCTCGTGATCATAATGCAAGAACTTTTTTTCTTGATAGTACAGGTAACATTGAGGGAGATTCTTAAAATTGTACAGATATAGGAATACTTTTGATATTCTCAATAATGGAAATGATGATGAGTAGAAGGATAAAAGGATAAATTTCATTTTATCAAGTTTGTCTTTGAGTCGCTCAAGTCCCGCAAATTCCGAGATTTTTGGCAAATTCGCAAAAATAACTCCCGCAAATCTGTTTTTCTTAGGTTCAATTTTCAAAAATTTGTCATGTAATTAATTCTCCTTCAAACATTTTATATGAATAAGGTATAATTATTCATATAAATTGTTTTACTTGCCTTTTTAAATAAGGATAAATATTAACAATATTGATATTTTCATTATCAGTATGGTCAGTAAGTATCCACAAGGGAAATTTCCATCCCTTGCGACAAATTGCTTCCCCATCTAGGAGTCTCTCTCATCAAGACAGGTTGCTTTATTCTGCCTTGTGGAATTTTATTTGGGGGATCATTACATACTGTGAAAACTTTCGTGTGACAAGCTGGAATTGTTTGTATACTTATGGATGCCTCTGCCCAAAATCTTGCAATTTTACTGAACTTGTTAGCAGAGATTTGGTCTTTTGTTAGTAAATTGGATTCAGGCTCGTTTAAAAAAAGTCATTCAGGAAGCGATGATGCCTGATGACCAACGATGACCAGCAATTTTCCCAATTCAGAATCCAGAAAGATTCAGGTCAATGAGCAGATGCAACCATGCTTATTTGCAGAAATGTCTTTTAGTATGATTAACAGTATGGGCGTGCAGTGTTTTTAATTTAAGACAATTGGATTTGATTTGTGTTCAGAATTAGGACAATTGACAAATATCGAAAGCAAATATTTAGTCGCCATTTTCTACAATTTTGTGCCATTATGAAAAATATTTGAAAGTCAAACAAAGTTCAATACAAATTATTTCAGATTTCTTTTGTAACTGGGGAAAAAGAAAAAATTATACTGAATTTTACATTATTCCGGATGAGAAATTTAAAGTTTTATTGACCAATATTGACTCACCCGCCACTACGAAATCGAGAGATTCAGTAACTATTTTCCCTTCAGGTATAAAATGGGAGTTAAAATTATAATTCAAGTTTAAGGTCTGAATTTTGTTAAATGGAATTAATTAGAACTTTTTATACTTTTATTTTTTAGTAATCAGCGACTGCTTATCATTAGATCTTCATGTAACCTTATCTGCGGACCACTTAATTGGTAGAAACGAAAGTTCACCTGCGTGATTAACCAAACACGTACGTCTGTAAGAACGTAAAGCTGGAAAGTCCAACTTGTAAAACTGACATTTGAAGCTTAAATAAAACCGATTAAAGTATCAAAGTAGTTGTTGTAGTGTTGTCATGCCCATATGATTTCTGTTGATGCGTATTGTATTACTGTATGCAGTTTATATGTTGCCACAAAAATCTCCCGACCAATAAGGAAAAGGTAACAAGAACCATACGGTGCGAAACGGTGGTAGCGTTATTACACTTACTCCCGGTATGAATAAACTACATTCGAAATAGAGCTTTAATTTTATTTTTAGCCTGAGTTACACTGGCCCCAGTTCATGTTATAAAATTATTAAACGTAGCTTAATTGATAAACAGCAGTTGAAATTCAAACAAAAGAAATATACTTCATGAGCTGTAACCACGGATACATATAATGTTTTATTCCCTTAGGGGCTGTTCATATGGAGGTGAGCTGGCCCGGTTAACCGGGCTGGCTCACTTGAATGAAATGAAATTCACCCAGCGTTCATATGGCTTTTCTCATCCCACTTAACCGGGCTGGAGAATGTTTTTTAAATCACGTAAACAATAACTCGAATTTCGACGCGTGCGCACTTGTCTAAAATCTATCCCACTAAGCCGGGCTGGTCTGTTCATCTCACCTAGGTGAGATCCCGGTCAAATGAAATGAGATCTCACTTAAGTGAGCCAGCCCGCTTTTCATATGAACACAATTTATTTTTATAAAGATTTCTTAATAACAGTGAGATCTCTGCTAAGTGAGCTAGCCCGGCTAACCGGGCCAGCTCACCTCCATATGAACAGCCCCTTAATCACCCTATAGTTACAACTCAGAAATTGCTGTTTTGACCTTTCTGGAGCAAATATTTTTTTGGTTTTGCTTCACAGTCCGTCGTTTTTCAACTTTGATAAAAGCGCTGACCTTAAGGCCTTAGGGCCTCTTGTTGATATTCTTGTTGATATTCAGTTGCTTAAGGGGAAATGTTAAGTCTAATGTCCATAGTACCTTCACAGTCACTTTTCAACTCCTCTGCAAAAATTTAAGAGAAACCTTATCGTTTTTTACCATGAACATCTTCATTTTTAAGAATAAGTTCAAAATAAGTTATTTTCTGGTATTAGATTAAATTCCACCAGGGATATGTTAAAGCGTAGCTTTAACATATCCCTGATTCCACACTATTTATTAAGGTAGGATACCCCCACTAAAATGACCAATTTTTGAAAATTTATGAATTTTCTGATTTCGGACTTTTTTTACTCAAAATTTATCGTAGATTTCGAATGTGAAAACAGAAATGGAAAAATATTTTCCGTTTTTATTGACTGTTTTCTGGAGGTCATTATATTGAAAATATTTCAAAAATTGATAAACTCGCTACTGTTTTCTTCTGTGTGCCCCTCAAGTTTCTGCTTTTGATTAAAACCATATCTACTTTGCTTTGGATATCTTATTTGTTCCGTCTTTTGTTTGTTTGGCTATAGCCCAAAACCACCACCACACTACTACTCTCTACAATAACACTGATAAAATTGTCTCTGTATCTCGGAGCTGTACTGTCTCAAATCCTACTCGTCTGTTGGTGTCAGTCTTTCTTCAAAATGCCTGCTTTAAAGCAAAGAAGCAAGAAAAGATATTCAAAGAAACGTAGATTCCATGGAAATAGATACACATTAAAGGAGACTGTTGTTGAAAATCCTCCTGAAACTGCAAAATGTCAACGACGAAGTAGATGATGATGTGAATCCAAATGCCGTTGATGTTGGCGTCAATATTGAGATGAAAAAAGGAACATCTGCTGACAAAGTGAAAGAAGTACCTGAATGTGATGAAAGAGAATTGAGTGGATTTCGATTGAACGAAATGTCCATTTTGTCCAGTATATTACTGTCGTTCGCGTGCCCAGAATGTTGTAATACAGGAATAAAGCTGTCAGAAAATGCACCTATGAAAAAAGGATTGTCTTCTCACCTTTCTGCAGTCTGTCAGTCATGTGATTGTTCCAGGAACTTTTATACTTCACCAACCTGTGGATCATTTGGTGGATATGAAATAAATCGCCGTATTGTTTATGCGTTGCGTTCCTGTGGTGTTGGTTACAATGGTCTCGTGAAACTTGCAACATTTTTGAACATGCCTCGTCCTATGTCTTACAATAACTAGTCAAGTCGGCTAATCATTACGCACATTACGCATTTTTTTTTCTCCATTAAAACCTTATAAAAATAGCGAAACAAACAGGAACTTCCCAGCCGGCACATTTGTTATAAAATCACTGCGAAGGAGTGCATTTCTATAGAAATATACATAAAATTTCAATAAAAATGCTCTTCGTGGCAGTGACTTTTTGATGATTTTGCCCACTGGGATGGCTGACTTGCAGCTTAATAGTTATTACATAATTACAGATAAGAGTCAAGCAGGTAGCGCTAATAATAAGACAAAAATTTCAGGTTATTGCGAAACATACCGCCAGTGCGATGATTTAATGTTGCAATCGCGCTACTTGCTTTTGTGTTCATCTTACGAGGGGGTGAGTTTGTGTTAAAGATATCACGAAATACGTGCTTATCAGAGAATACCGCTGACCTATGAGGCTTGAAATCTCAGTAAAAAAGACACAGCGGTTAAAAAAACGGTGCGTAATGATTACAAAAAAAATATGCGCAAGCGTTATAAACATTACGCATACGATCCAAACTGCATATAACGCAAATACCTTCATCTGTAAAGCTTATTACTAGGGGTTTAATTGGCAATTTGAAATATACAATAATCCTTTCAAATTGTTACGCCATAATCATAGGGGGTTATCGGACAGAGGGGGGTTATCGGACACAGGGGGGTTATCGGACACAAGCCTATAAAAGCGCGCTTGTGTGCCCATCTATTCCTTTTCAAAAACATACAGTGGTCGAAAAAACGTATATATGCTGCTAATTATGTTGTCAGCAAGAAAAAGAGTTGCAAGCAGGAAAGTAGTTAGGAAGATAAGGAACGTATGAACAGAAGGCGATATTGAAGAAGCGTTACACGAGCTGAGATCATTAGGGGTACCGCAAAGAAGTTCGGTGTGAATGAGGCCACATTGCGTTTTCGTTTAAACAAAAACAAAAACCGTGAAACGTTAAAAAAGGCTGGTCGGAGTAATAAAGACACGCTTTTTGTGTAAGGACCAGAGGTATTTCTATTATTAGATCTACAGAGAAAAGTCAGATTATTAGTTCAATGTCACATCAGTACTGCTTCCTTTACGGATACTAATTATGGTTCAACTGTCTGCTCGTCAACTGCTGGTTCGCCATTCATAGACGGGTTCCATGCAAGCTTCACACGGTGACTACGTAGTGTGGGACCGGATGCAGATGTACTAACTGCTGCGTTACGTAATTCTAGTTCTGCTACAGCTGGTGTTGAACGGTTTACGACATTGGAGGACAGTGTCTGCATTCTTTCCTCTTCTTCTTTGGTGATTGTGAAGGCACTATGGGGAGCATCTGGTATCTGTTCTGCTATCCCTGCTGGTCTGTTAACTTGTATCGACATGATATTGGCATCCTCATTTTCTTCACTTACTGGGTGTGTTTCTTTCGATAACTTAATGCCCTCTATATCGAATTCGTGATATGGAGAAATAGTAGGTTGCCTCTTCGTTCATTGCCAGGAGGGAATGAGGTAGTCCGGACGGGGCTCCAAAACCTTGACTTTATTTTTGTTACGAATGCAAGTGTGGTCTCCTCGTTTGGCGGTCACTCTGTTTCCCCTAACTGTGGTTACTTTGTAGGGTACTGGATCGAAAGGTGGTTTGGTGGTGCTTTTCTGCTGTTTGATGAGTACTTGATCCCCAACATCTACTTTCTTTGGTGCGGCTTTGTGTCGTTTATCAAAGTAGGCTTTTTGTTTCATTTTTTTCTCATCATGCTGTTTGCGAGCTTCAGCGACAACATGGCTGTCCTGGTGTTGTGGAAGATGGGGAAGTTTGGTTTTCAGCTTCCTATTGAACAACATCTCAGCAGGAGACAAACCTGTTGTGGTGTGTGGTGTTGCACGGTATGTGAGCAGGTAGTGCTGAAGTTCCTTCTTGGGATCTTTTCCGTCTACGACAGCGGTGTGGACAAACTTGCACAGCAGCTTTACGAACGCCTCTGCGAAGCCATTGCTTTGAGGATCTTCGGGAGAGCATGGGTTATGGTGAATGCCCATTTTGTTGCAGTAGGCATCCATTTCATTTCCGAAGTATGGTGGGCCATTGTCGCTTGAAAGGGTTTCTGGGATACCGTGTGTTGCAAATATTCTATCCAAACATGGCTCCAGTTTGCTGAAAGAAGTTGACTTTACGATGTCTACTTCCGCGTACTTTGAAAACTGATCTATGACGACGTGAAGGTAGTACTGGGCACCAATAGGACCCTTGAAATCAGCGTGAAGGTTTTGCCATGGTCGATCCGGCAACATGTTTGGCTGCAATGGTTCAGGGGGCGTATGGCTCAAAGCAGCATTGCACGGCCGGCATGTCTTGACGTATTCTTTCACCAGTACGTGCATTTTCGGAAACCAACAGGTTTCTCGAAGTAGGCTGAGTGTCCGATCTGCTCCTTCATGGGTTTCATGGGCAAGACCAATCACGTCAGCTTGGATGCTTGCGGGAATCACAATTTTATCATTGCGGACGATAACTCCATTGACGTAAGATAGCTCATCAAAAATATGTTGGTATTCTATTAGGGAGTTCCGGCACCTTTTGTTATGGACGATGTCCTCTATAAGCTGCTGCATCACTGTATCTTTGGCCACTTCTCCTTGTAGCATCTCCATTGTGATGGCACGAGGCATTATGTCATCAAGTAATCGATTAACTAGAATATCACTCTCATCCTCAACAGCCCAGTTCTGCTTCAGTTCCTCAGTGTATGACTGTGCGATGGGAGGATGACGTGACCCGTAGTCGCATGGAGTTTTGTCACCAGGCTCATAGATCACTGTATATGTGAAGGGGAGAAGTTTCGTTCTGTGTCGGTCTAGTCGGAGTTGCTTGGGTGACTTGGGGTCGTTAAATATAGCCAGCAATGGTTTGTGGTCTGTGACGACTTGAACAGTTGTTCCCAAAGTGTACATTCATGTACATTCCTGTAAGAATGCCGTTGCTTTCACGCTCTATTTGGCTGTACCCTGCTTCAGCTGCTGTCCAGCTCCTTGAGGTGTGGTTGACAGGCCGCCAAATTTCCTCATCTTTCACTCTGTGTTTCTGGGCGACTGTGGCATGCGTACCAATCGGGCTAGAATCTACGTATAGCTGTGTCATATGCAGCTAAAACATCGTCGCTGCACAGTCTCTGTTTAAGAGTGCGGAATGAATGGGCTTCACGTACACCCCAATGAAACCGAGTGTTATTCTTGGTGAGCTCCCTTAATGGCTTTGTGAGCTCTGGATACGAGTCATCCCCATGATTTCCGTGTAAGAACTTGGCATTAAACTGTATAGTTTGGAGAAAACTTTTAACCTCAGTACAAGATTTCGGTTCCGGCCAGTCCTTGATGATACTGCATTTCTCGGGATCCGGTGACATTCCATCTTTGCTGTAGATGTTTCCGAACCATTTTACTAATGGTTGTCCGAACTGACACTTTTCTTTACGTAAAGTCAGTCCTCTTGAGTGTAGCGTTTGAAGAACTGTCTCAAGATGGCTGTCATGTTCGTTACCTTTACCGTAAATTAAAATGTCATCTTTAATATTTATCGAATTTGGGCAATCCTTGATGGCCTCTCTGACCTTCTTCTGAATCTCACTGCTGGCCGGACTGGTTCCCATCACCATTCTCTTATAGCGATAAGTGCCCCACGGTGTACGGAATGTAAACAGCTTCCGAGCCGATTCCTCTATTTCAAATTGGTGGTAGCAGTTGGTGATGTCGATCATGGAGAAGCGATTACTGCCTCTGAGAGCATGTCGGAGTTCCTCAGTTGTGGGAATAGGCTCGTGTGTAGGAAAGATGTCTTTGTTGACTTGTTGACAATCAAGTGTGACCCTGATTTGGTTGGGATCCCATTTCTTGTCGGTAATGACAAGGTTGCTGAGATAAGTCCCAGGGTCTTCTGTTTGAAGCGGACCTTCGATAATGTCATCTTGAAGCATCTTTCCGATTTCGGTTTTTAATTTGTCGACGTAATGAAGAGGTATTCGTCTAGGTGGCTGAATAGTTGGTGATGCATCAGGGCGAACATGGATTTTAATTGGATCACCTTTGAACTTTCCTGTTTGACTTGAGAATAGTTCTTGGAAACGTGAAGTAATAGTCTCCATGCTGCTGTCGATTTGGGCCTGTGTTTGGTTACCAGAAACAACGTGAGTGGCGGGACATTGTTCCAGTTTCAGTGGTGTTATTCGATTGACTGTATCTACAGCTGCGTTCGCTCCATCTGGGGTGATTGTAACTATACCTAGTCTTACGGCATCGGATTCACCTAAAAGAGATTGTTCTCTTCTGTCATCTACGATGTAGGCATACGTTTCTACTTCAGCACCTCTCTGAGCAGTGAGTTTCACCAATGCTTTTCCACGTATGGGAAGGTGATAAGCTGTTCCGAATGGTCTAAATCGCTTGGAAGTTTTAACAAACTTGCAGCCGTCTTTGATTAACTCCCAATCGTTTCTGTTGAGAAGAGTTTTAGATACTCCTGTATCTGTAACAAGTTCTAATGTTCGTGGTGTCACGTTATCATTTTGACATCCTTGCACTTGAATTCTTGCAATTGTTGACTTGTTTCCGATTTTCCCGACAACAATACGACCTGACGTCTCGCTATCGCTGTCTTCTGCACTTGAAAGTCGATAGAACTTTTCTTGTTGGCGTTTTGTTTTGCATGCTTTGGCAAAATGGTTCATCTTGGAGCACGAGGAACATTTTTGTCCGAAGGCTGGGCACTTGTTCCCTTTTCCGCATCGGTCGGAGCCGCATCGTGTGCACCGCGATTTAGAGAACCTGGAACGAAGTTTCCTGTTCTCCTTTTGTAAACGACGTACTTCTTCTTCTGCCCTTTCGCCTTTGTCTGCTGTCTGACCACTGGCTTTTTCAAGAAGAGCTGCCCTTTTCGCAGACTGCTCTTTTGTGATGCTAAGTTTTACAAGTTCAGCATAAGTAACGTTATCTTGCAGGGCTCTTTCCCGCAATTTCGGGTTCGAGGTTTGCAACAGAATTGCATCCACGGTTGCTTGTTGCCAGTTATAGTTCGTATAATCAATAAGCTGTGCAGCATTGGATATTTCTTTTGACCACCTGTCAAAAGTTTTAGTTCCTTGTGGAAAATTAGCTAACAAGAGGTTTCTCTGAACCACGCTATTGGTTCGAGCTCTCAATCCTTCAGAGATTTTATTGACAGCACCATCGAAGCTGTCAGCGTTAGTCACATTTCCAATATGCTGGAACAAATCACGCATATCATCTCCTCCACGAAATAGTAACATTGCCTTCTTTTCCTTCTCGGATGGTTCATATGGCGTACCATCTGCTTTTCGGAATGCAAGTTCGAACACTAATTTCATTCTGTCCACATATTTCGTGAATAACTCAAGAGTTCCACCTGGGTTAGCATCGAGAGTTTTGAATGTACCAGGGTCTAGATTAAGCGTCATTTTATAAGCAACCAGTGTTCTGTTGTCTTCAACTCTGGTCCAATCGTCGCCAGTAATAAAGACACACTTTTTGTGTAAGGACCAGAGGTATTTCTATTATTAGATCTACAGAGAAAAGTCAGATTATTAGTTCAATGTCACATCAGTACTGTCGGAAATGTGTTTTCAGTAATGAAACAGAAAAGCAGTTAGCAGAATGCATTGGTGTAGTTTGCAAGCTTGGTTTTAGTCCAACTATCCTTGAAATAACGGTAAATATTTAACGGAAAGTCTTTGCAGCATTTTCTTTTTTTCATTTAAAGTCTTATTCACTTTTCTGATTTTTCGTCACAAGACCTGGTGCGGCAATACATTCTTACAAACGGCATACAGGAACGTGCATTCAAAGAGCACAGGCCAGGACCAACATGGCTTAAGAGTTTCACGAAAAGAAACTCGTTATCGCTTAAGAAGGCTGAGATGATAAGCTCTGCCCGAAAGTCCAACACGTCTAATCCTTTCATCTTGTATGACTTTTATGATCAGCTGGAAAAAGTAAAAACAGGCATTTTATATTCTTATAAATAAGCAAAATATTCTTGGTTTGTAATATTGCGCACCTTTTTGGATAGATTATAGAGCAACATCCGGAATTGAATGACCCAACTCGAATATGGAATTGTGACGAGTCGGGTTTTCCCACCGATCCATCTAAAGGAAAGGTGCTTTCAGTGAAGGTGAAGAACTTTTCAAAATAATATTGCAGTGCAGGATATTCATTCTTCATTATAATGTATAACTTCAATTCCCAGGGTCAACGTGCACTCAAGTTACGTTTCGGTGCTGGTCGGGAGAATATATATCACTGTGCTTACTGTTGCAAATGCAGCGCGGGAACAGTGTTAGATCCTCTGATAATTTTCAAGGGAAAACATTGGAATTCAAAGTGGAAGGGAGACTATGCTCTCCCGAACACTTATTATGGGAAATCGGAAAATGGTAAGATTAAAATGTTATATCAACTGCAGAAACATGATTCGTTATTATTACTTTTAATTTCATCTTAACTTTTTTGTGTCAAGGTGGATGGACACCGAGGTTTTTGCTGATTGGTTCAGCAAATTTGCTGATCTCATCAAGGAAAGACCTCTCTTTCTCTTATTTGATGGACATCTCACCCATATTTCTATTCCCGTTATTACGCGTGCACTGGCAGAAAACATTATTATATTGAAGTTTCCGCCACATGTTACAGATGTCATGCGACCTCTTGACGTGAGTTGTTTTGGTCCTCTCAAGCGTCGATGGGAGCAACTTTTACAAGAAAGGGTGAATACGTTTGGGCAAATCACCAATTGACAAAGTCAGACTTTGTCAATCAAATTTGCAAAGTTTGGAAAGAAGGAATGAGTCAAGTGAATGTAATAAATGGTTTTAAAACGACAGGTATGTATTTACAAGAGTCAGTCGAAACTGAACAAAGTTCACTTGTTCTTATTTATTTACGCATTGTCATTCCTTCAACGTTTCAGGGATATTTCCAGTTGACAGAGAACAATATCCGAAAGAGCGCTTGGACTGTCGACTTTTGGTAAAGTACAGAACATGGAAGGACAGTGGAAAGGAGCTGGATTGGGAAAACCTTTCAGACGCGGATACACCTGAAACACCTGCGCTGTTGTCACCCGCAACACCGCCAGTGACAACAGCATCTCAAGCAACAACACCAACAGAAACAATTGATCCGCAGTTCTCAATCCAGCAGCGATCAAACACTCTACCTGGCGCTGCCTTTCCTGATGACAGCAGCAAAAATCTTATTGACTACATCGGACTGTATCCATATGACGCACCAGCTGGATTCGAATGGGTGCCCAATGGATGGAAACTGGTTCCCATTGAGCAATCAATACCAGTCAATAAAAGCTTCGAAGAACTGTTCCTGGATAAAATTAAAGGTCCAGTTGACAAAGAGAAACGATCGAGAAAAAAAATCGATTTACGTGGAAAGGTAAAGATTTTGATGACATATGATACTCGCATGCCATCACATGTCGTATCTAGGGCTTCGTATGTAGAATCCGTTTAACCTATAAACCTCAAAATTTTTATTGCAGGTTATTTCGGATGGGGATTTTTTAAACGAGCTGCTGAGAAAGGAAGAAGAAAAGGAGGAAAAATCAAAAAGACCAAAAAGACGAAAAAAGACAAAAAGAAGCCAACCTATTTTGGATTTACTAGACGACGAAGATGACGAAGTGTCAAACAATAGCGAGAGCGATTTGTGTGATGATAAAGAAGGAGAAGGAGAAGGCGAGGCAACAGAGGCTGCTGGTGAGAAGGAGGGTGAAAAGTTATCCACTGACACGACGTGGGACTTATTAACCCTCCTAAAACGGAAAAAGATGTTGTTGGGCAGTGGTTTGCCTGCATCTTCATCGGGAAGAAATCAACTTCCCTATTCATAGGAAGAGCTCAGCGTCGATTTTTGAGTGACGCAGTTGAAGAAGGAGGCTACGCAGTAGCGATAGAAATGGGTTGCTTGAAAGAAAAGTTTGGGACTACCGATTGCATTTTTGTGGAGCACGACGGAGCCAAAGTTGTCTACAATTTCCCAGTGAAAGACATAATCTGCGGCCCTCTGAAAGCAAACGTTTTGGGAAAAGGGAAGTGGGAGTTCCCAGAATACCATTTGGTGCGGGAAATTTTCGAGAAAGCTAAAAAAATTGAAAGAGAAAACCATTACAACATGTTTATTTGTAACACATTGCAAATATAATAAATGTTTGATTTCAAAACGCTATTTTTACTATTCATTTTCCATACCTTGAACACATCAACCTTGTTTCCAGGTCTTCTTTACCTTTTTCGGATAATGTATGTAATGATGAGTTAGTCATATGAACATTACGTTATACAGTGCGTATTAATTAAAAATTTCATGCGTAAAATGTGGTTTTATTTATTACGCATACTTTCAAAATTATTACGCAGGTGCGTAAAGAATGCAAAAATATGCGTAATAATTACTGTTTTTATTTCCAATCATTACGCGCTAAAATAAACAGTAACATTATCTTGGAAGTATATGATGAAATAAAAAATCCTCTCTTTTACATTTGTAAATCGTCTTTCAAAGAAGGAAAATTTCCCGATAAACTAAAAATAGCGAAAGTGACACCAGTTTTCAAGACAGGAGACACTTCTGAGTTAGGAAATTATAGGCCAATATCAGTCCTACCAGTCATTTCGAAGATCCTGGAAAGAATCATGTATAACAAAGTATAGAATTACTTAACAAGGCAACAATTAATATCCTCTAAACAATTTGGCTTTCAAAAAAATACTTCGACTGAACATGCTATCATTCAATTAGTAAATGGGTCGCGGAAAAAAAACATACATCAAAACCTGGTCAGAGAATGCGCCTAGTAAGGAACTGCGCCCAATCAGAAAATGCGCCCGATCTTTCTGACACGGGATCTACTTTAAATTTGCACATGAAGAGTTCAAACCATGTGTTAAAGTTTTAAACGCGGGAAAAAATATAACCACACGTGAGCGATGTCCTTAAACCAAATTATAATATGAACGAGACATGAATAATAAAAACGAATTAACCGGTTAGGCCACTCACAATAGGCTAATTTATCAATCTAGTAAGTGTTTTGAACGACGTTTACTATGCATAAAATTATTAAGTTTTTCAGATAAAAAAGAAAATGTTTACATCATAGAAAGTATTCCAGAGGCACTGAAGATTATTCGAGATCACGAAATCGAACATACGTTGTATTTTGCAACTTATGCGACTGAAAGTAACTTTGGCAAAACAGGTAGTGGTTGGCATCATGTGTTGATGTTGAACCAAATGTTCTTTATATTTAACATCGCTTTAGATTTATATCTCAAAAAACACAGAATTTTTTGGGAAGATGATCGTTTACCTTTTAATGGAATACCATTTTCGATTATATCAAGAAAAATACTAGACTGTCATCACGGAAGAGATAGAAATATCCAGCAAAAGCAGAAACGAAAGAATGAAATTGTTAAGTTTGTAAGGAGATTATTGGTCAGCGCCGCAAGGTAGCTGATCTTTCATTTCCCCGTGTCTGTCAGTCCGTCCGTCCGTGTGTGTGTAAGATCGCAGTTCTTCACGCCCCAGTTGTACGCCCGTTGTTACTAACTTTCCATTTTTCAGTTCAAAATCAGAAAGTTTAAAGCGCAACTCTGATTTTTGAAAAATACATCATTTGTGTCGGACGAAATAAATATATTTACAGTACAAAAAGATTTCTCTTCATTCGAATGAATCAATAAAATTATCTGTTTTAATGCGCCCTCTCTCCTCCCACCCTTTATTTTAACTAGTGCATTCTGGGAGCGAAACGCTGCTAAAAGTTATCAACAAGAATCAAAGAAGTATATATACCTATTTTGGTTCCTCTAACAGTCGAGTTTAGGTTTTACAGATGCGAGAATACAACAGTATAAATTTACATTGAAGTGTATTGAATCAAGACATCAACAACCATGTATCCGAATTGGATGGGATAAAATTTCAGGAGGGAGAAAAAGTCAGGCAAGTTGCATAGATTTATTTATGTCATGGCACTCAAAATTATGTTTTCTTTTTCTTCAAAACATTTTTACATGCCTTAAGGGAAAACTAGGTGATTCTTACTAAATTATTCTATTTTATTGTGTTCTTTTATATACACGCTTTTTTTTTTATAAGAATGGTGTAAATCCATTTCATCATGGATATTCTTAACTTTTTGGTCGAAATCATCATATAATATTCTTAACATATTCTTAAGGTTAATTTTTAGATTTTACCAGTCATAGTCTCAAAATCATCGAAAAGTAATGTAAAAACAGAAGACTTTCTTATGTGTATGCATAAAAAACAAAAGCTAAATCAGCTAAATCAGCTCGAGAAGGCTTTAGATGCATTTGAAAATATATTCATAAAAAAAAAAAAAAAAAAAAAATGAAAATTTTCATGATGGCAATATTCTTACGATATTCTTAATTTTTTGGCCATTTTCATCATGGACATTCTTATAAAGTGTATTCTTATAAAAAAAAAAGCGTGTACTGTTAAACACTTCAATTTTGTAGCTTAAAATTTTGAATGAACAATAAAAGTTAAAAGACCTTATATATAAGTAAGTAAGTAAGTAAGTAACGGGAGTTTTTAGTCCTTGGGCTTCCATCCGTAATGGTTGGTTCTTCCGCCCACCGACTTGCAACTGTTAGTTGACTTACCGCCAGAGATACGTATAGCATTGCTCTAACTTGCCCGAAGGCCAGTGTGCAGTCAGTCGATGGCTCCTAATGGGCTGACACGCTGCTTTTAAAGCGCATCGGAGTGGTGTATTGAGATACGACATGACTGGACTCGAACACGAGTCGCAGCGGTCGCACTCAAAGGTACTAACCACTACACCATCGCTGCACTAAGTTGGCACAAGTTTTTTAATCATTATTTTTACGAACAATACAACTTTTTTTAAAACATATTTCGACATTTCTGTTGTCATCATTAGTTGTAAAATTAAATTACAAGCTGAATCGCAAGTATATTATATATATATATATACAAGAAGTTAATTTATATTAAAAATATATGTATATACAAAGGTTAAATATGTTAGTAGTTATTAATCAGAGAAAGTGTTAAAAAATATGTAAGGTAGATGTAAATGCAAGGTAAATGTAAACATAATTACAGTAGCAATAACACACATCAACTCATAAGAAGACAAAAATGAAGAAAAAAACAATAAAACACAAGCACAAAATTATATTATATACTACCTTCGTACAATGCTAGGAGAATTTCTTGCAGCACTAATCGCGGGATCTATTTTTGTAATTTTGCCATGAAATCGCAAAAATTTCCCTTGTAATTAATAACCTTTCTCTCATTTTTAGAGCAATTTTTTTCCCAAATTATACACGTAAAGGGGAAGGAAATTGTATCTGCAGACCATAGAATGATTAATATATGGAAATAATGGACCCCAAAACAAGAAGACATAATATTTTACTTTTCAATCTATTTTTCAATCTACTTTTCAATATATATATCTCTCTATTACATCATTATTAGTAGTATTTGGAACTTTTTTTTCTTCATTGTACAGGTAACATTGAGGGAGATTCTTAAAATTTACAAAGGAATAATATTCTCGATAATGGAAATGATGATGAGTAAAGGATAAAAGGATAAATTTGATTTTTACAAGTTTGTCTTTGAGTCGCTCAAGTTTGTCGCACAAATTCTAAGATTCTAAGATCGAACCGACTGGTAGCCTTGTGGTAGAGTGCTCGCTTCCTGTTCGGGAGGTCGCGGGTTCAATCCCCGACCGAGTCATGCCAGCGACTATAACAGTGTGAATCAATCCTCTCTGCTTAGCACTCAGCAAGAGAGTAGGAATGATGTCTAGGGTGGTTGTCTAGTTGAGCGGTTCCTGTCATTACAGCTTCCGTAGCCCAAATGGGGGCTTTAAATGCTCTAGGATCTCCTTTGCAGGACCCTCATTGATAACAGTACCTTACGGAACTGAAGAGGCTATCCTGGGTAAACATTCGTAAAATAAAAAAAAATAAATAAATAAATTTTTGGCAAATTCGCAAAAAAAAATCCCGTAAATCAGTTTTTTGGGGGTTAAATTTGCATAATTTTACTTGCCTTTTTAAATAAGGATAAATATTAATTGATATTTTCATTATCAGTATGGAAAGAAGTATCCACAAGGGAAATTTCCATCCCTTGTGACAAATTGCTTCCCCATCTGGGAGTCTCTCTCATCAAGACAGGTTGCTTTATTCTGCCGTGTTGAATTTTATTTGAGGGATGGTTTACATACTGTGAAAACTTTTGTGTGACAAGCTGGAATTGTTTGTATACTTATGGATGTCTCTGCCCAAAATCTTGCAATTTAGTGAACTTGCTACCAGAGATATTGTAAGTGTTGGTCTTTTGTTGATAAATTGGATTCAGGCTCATTTAAAAAAAAGTCATTCAGGCAGCGATGATGCCTGAAGACCAACGATGACCAGCAATTTTCCCAATTTGGAATCCAAAAAGATTCTGGTCAATGAGCTGATGCATCCATGCTCATTTGCAGAAATGTCTTTTCATTTGATTAACAGTATGGGAGGTGCAGTGTTTTTAATTTATGACAGTTGGATTTGATTTGTGTTCAGAATTAGGAAAATTGACAAATATCAAAAGCAAATATTTAGTCGTAGTCATTTCCTACAATTGTGTGCCATTATGAAAAATATTTGAAAGTCAATCAAAGTTCAATACAAATTATTTCATATTTCTTTTGTATATAATTGGAGAAAAAGAAAAATTTATATGAATTTCCATGAACTGAATTTTACCTTCTTCGGTAAATAAATTTAAAGTTTTATTGGCCAATATCGACTCACCGGTCACTACGAAATTGAGAGAATCAGTAACTATTTTCCCTTCAGGTATAAAATGAGAGTTAGAATGATGATGCTGTAATTCAAGTTTCTATAAGGTCTGAATTTTGCTAAATGGAATTAATTAGAACTTTTTATACTTTCATTTTTAGTAATCAGCAACTGCTTGGCATTCGATCTTCATGTAACCTTATCTGCGAAACGAAACGAAAGTTCGCCTACGTGTTCACCTGCGTGATTAACCAAACAGGAAGCTTGTTAGGACGTAAAGCTGGAAAGTCCAACTTGTAAAACTGGAATTTGAAGCTTAAATAAAACCGATTAAAGTATCAAAGTAGTTGCTGTAGTGTTGTAATGCCCATACGATTTCTATTGATGCGTATTGTATTACTGTACGCAGTTTACATGTTGCCACGAATATCTCCCGACCAATAAGGAAAAGGTAACAAGAACCATGCGGTGCAAAACGGTAGCAGTGTTATAACACTAACTCCCGGTATGAATAAACTACATTCGAAATAGAGCTTTAATTTTATTTTAGCCTGAGTTACGCTAGCCCCATTTCATGTTTTAAAATTATTTGTACTATACGTGTAAACGATGCTGATAAACAGCTGTTGTAATTGAAACAAAAGAAATATACTTCGTGAGCTGTAACCATGGATACATTTAATGTTTCATTCTCTTAATCACCCTAGTCACAACTCAAAAATTGCTGTTTTGACCTTTCTGGAGCAAACATTTTTTAGTTTTGCTTCACAGTCCTTCGTTTTTCAACTTAGCCGAAAGCGCTGACCTTAAGGCCTCAGGGCCTCTTGTTATGATTTATTCTGTAAAATAAGTACATATACTACTAATATTATGATTAACTATATACTTTTAGACACTAGATCATTCGTACAAAAGGAAATACAAGATTGTGCAGGACACCAAAAAATTTGACTGTCCTGCTCAAATTCACTTAAAAAAGTGGTTTATTTTCCTGAATTTAAGGTGCAGTGTTTTTACCACATTTGTTATCACTTGTTACTATCAGTTGAAATCATAGCATTGCAGTTTCATTCGAATATCGAACCAATGGGAATAACTGACATAATATGGACGAAATTATTTTAGGAGATGCAATTTTGGGAGAAGTGCGTCACGGCAGCCAGTTCAACATTTGAACTTGCAATATCATTTTAGATTCACAGTAATTCAAAATGGAAGAGGGAAAATGCTTCTCGGAAAGTCCGCGAAGCAATTGCTATAATAAAAAGGTAGTTCATCAATCTCGAAAGATCGTATTGATAATTTCACCAATAGTATCACATGAGAACCATGTGGTTGGAGAGAATGATGGTCCATGGGCGTATAAAAAGAGAAGGACTCATAAAAGCCTTTCATTTCTATTATTAAAATCTATTCTGTCGGCATTTCTTTGATGTAATCCTCGCCTTGCATTTCACTGGATTTCGGTTCACATGGGTGGGTTTATACGACGCTTTAGGTTTAATCCGATGTGGAAAACCAACGAATTGAGAGAAAATATGATTTGCAGATGCACCAGCAATACTCTTGAGTATCACAAAACTTCTACTCAACCTTTCTTAAAAATGTTGGATTGGAATTAAGATAAATTTCTCGGAGTTAGAAAGTATTTTGTGTATATACTTATATCCGAAGATTCGCGGTACTTTGAAAGACGCCTGGGTGATGCCTGAGAATACACAGAAAGAAGAATGCTTTTTCATTCAATTCTGAATATATTGAATGTATATCCTCGACATTTTTCTTTTCTTCTTCTTCAAAACTTTTAGTTTCCAATGAATAGAAGATAAATCACAACCGTTACATACGTACACTTAAATATTTCCAAATATTACCACTAATGGATAAGATATCATTCATAGTTTATTATAGCGCGGAAAGTAAGAAATAAAATGGAATATCTTTTTTGCTTTCACCGCATCAGGGAATATCATGTCTACTTTGTTTATATCGCCTGCTGCTGTAACTTCTGACCAGGTTTTGGTGTATGTTTTTTTTCCGCAACCATATTATCTGCGGAGTTCCCCAAGGATCTATCTTAGGGCCACTACTGTTTCTAATATACGTGAACGATCTTTGTAAATGCTCTACAATACTCTCACAAGTGATGTTTGCTGACGTCACGAATTTATTTTATTCCAACGAAAATTTCGCAGACCTTTTTTCAACAATGAATTTGGAGCTTACCAAAGTAGCAGAATGGTTTAAAGCCAACAGGCTGTCATTAAATATAAAGAAAACAAAGTATTCTAGTTTTCATCCATCCAATAAAAAGCGATTTATTCCAGAAATTATTCCAACATTAAAGATAGACAATATTTCTATAAAAAGAGAAACGATAACTAAATTTTTGGGAGTTATGTTAGATGAAACCCTTTCCTGGAAAAAACAAATTGATACTGTCGGTACAAAAGTTTCTAAATGTATTGGTATATTATATGGAGTAAGACACCTGCTGACTAAACAACTACTGAAGCAACTTTATTATGCGTTTATATATTCCCACCTATATTATGCAAATATGGTTTGGACCAGTACATCTAAGTCAAAACTAACGCCACTTTATCGCCTTCAAAAACATGCAATGTGCGTTATACACTTTAAAGACCGCTATACAAATGCTAAGCCACTCTTTGACGCTCTGAAAACCTTCACTATTTATCAAATCAACATCTACCAAATTCTTTGTTTTATGTATAAATGTAAAACTAAGACTGCACCACCCATATTTCATGATTTGTACAAATTAAAACCAACAAACAAGTACACAACAAGATTTGCGAGAATGTTATCTGAACCTTATTGTCGCAATAAACTTAAGCAATTCGGTATATCTTTTCGTGCACCGCACCTGTGGAATATCCTCATAGATTCCACAAACACTCCACTGGATTGCAAATCTTATATGAACTTTAAGCAAAAACTTAAGGCTATGCTCCTCCTACATACTGACAACATGGAAAAATATTTTTAACACACATTTTGCCAATGAATTTTTAAAGATTACATATATAGCACATTATTAGATTCTGAAAAAATATCTCAACAAGAACAAGCAAAATAGGTTCTCGATGATAAGATCACCCTGATCTTCTACGAGTTTTCCTTGTTATTTACGAGTTTACGAGAATATGCACTGAACATATTTAATTATAGAAACTGTAACGTTTTTACGTTGTTTTTAACATTCTGAAAATATTTGTAACATTATTGGTCAGCGCCGCAAGGTAGCTGATCTTTCATTTCCCCGTGTCTGTCAGTTAGTCCGTCCGTCCGTGTGTGTGTAATGTTGCAGGTCTTTACGCCCCAGTTAAACGCCCGCTATTGCTAACTTTCAAGATTGCATGTAAGTATATTACATACAAAATGTGTTCAATTTCGTTACTCTTATAAAAAGAAATTGTCTGTTTAAATGCGCCCTCCTTTCTCACCCGAATTCCAGTGCATTGTGGGATCGAACCAGTGCCATGCTGCTTCTGCTTTATGGCGACTAGGAGCTGTTAATAATTGCGAAAGAATACTGCAGAATTAATTGTATTGTATCAGTTAATTGTATCAAATTGTAACAAATCTGAAACCACGTATCCAAATCTGAAATACGATTTTAAAAAGGAGGAAGAAAAAGAGCCAGGTAAGAAAATATATCAAAGACTAACTTTTGGTTCTTGGCTTGGACCAAAAATACATAATTTCTGCTGTGGATTAATTAGTAACTATATGCCCATAAGGATTTTTTATTAATGTATTAAAGATTTGACAGAAGCTTTAATTTGGCCCCCATATTGTTTTACTGATATGATATCTTAGGGGAAGAAATTTTGGCGTTTTGAATCTAATCTGGGCAGAATGTATACTTCATTAATGAAGCAATGCATTGCATTAAGCAGGAATTTAATTTGGTGGACAAATAAATAATTACAATGCAAAAAAATTTTAAGGTTTTCATCAACAAATGATAACAGAACAATATCTTAGCAAATGTTTAATATATTGTTATTGAATAAGTAAATTAAGGAGTCCTTTTTCATCGTCATTATTGATAATAAATTGAAGTTGTTTCTGAATCATCATCTTCATATTCCCATAAACTGCTTTCACTTTCAGACGTCATTTGTACTTGTCACAAGGAGAGTCATGTTTTGGATCATTTGATCAATTAAGGGCAAAGCTGCAGACCCATTGTAAACAACTAACTAGAGTGAACTTTCTTAAAGGATTATGAAAACTATCTATACATTACACAAATAACGTGATTTAGATAAAATCATTATTGTAATGGCCACATTCAATATACAGTTAAGGCACAAAAAGTCGCAACCGTAAAAAGAGAGTTCATGAGTTTAGGCTGCTCATGACAATTAATGCTAAACTTTTTTTGTAAAAGTTGTGAAAAACTTTTCGAGATATTTTGACATAAATTAGACCTAAAATTTGGTGTGTACAGGTGAAATATTTGCATAATTATGTATATACTTGTCTCTAGTGTTTGGTAAATGGGAGCTTTACGAAATATTAGAATATATGCGAAACTAGGAAAAATTACGCAATGAATATTCGTATTGTAATTTTCAACCAATGAATATTTAGAATTTGAACAATTAGAAGTTATAAGTTATGCGCGAAACGATACTTTCACCAAATTACACATGATATGGTTAGTTTTTATGAAAAAATTTTCTTCCTGCTGAATTTTTTAAAATTAGCTGTCCACGAAACTAAAGTCGCGAAATCGTTGATTTTAAGGCGAATAATCCACTTCGGATTATTATCCACGGACCGGATTGGAACGATTGATCCGTTTCTGTCCGATCCGGTTTCAACTCAAACTTTCATCACAAAATATATGTGCACAGTACGTGAAAGAAATTTTAACTTCTTGATAAATTGGTTTTCTTGCAATAATAAAATAACACTCTTATGCATTGTGCATTATTGTTATCATTATCTTGTCTTTTGATTCTCTTCATATGTTTAATCACCATTTAAGTCACGTCCTCTCTTGCTATTGCATAATATTTTCATGTGGTCTATTGTTTAGCAATCAAGTCCAGTCCACAGACAATTACTTTAAAGTCAGAAACTTTCGCGGGAAGAAACTTTCGCGGTTTCGCGTTTTTTTGCCCTTTTCGCGAAAGTTTTTTCCGCGAAATTTTTCAAAATGCCTGATCCGCGAAAGTTTTTTCCCGCAAAATATTTTAAAATGGCCTATCCGCGAAAGTTTTTTCCCGCAAATTTTTTCGAAATGCCTGATCCGCGAAAGTTTTTTCCCGCGAAATATTTTAAAATGGCCTATCCGCGAAAGTTTTTTCCCGCGAATTTTTTCGAAATGCCTGATCCGCGAAAGTTTTTTTCCGAATCCCAAAAGAATATTCCAGATATTGTGGAAATAGATTAAAAAAAAAAAAAAAAACTGAGATTACCAAATATTTTGTCCTTTCTTTGTTTGCTTCCGCGAAAGTTTTTTCCCGCGAAGATTTTAAAAATTGGTCATCCGCAAAAGTTTTTTCCCGCGAAATGCAAAAATTTCGCGGATTCGCCGATCCGCGAAACTTTCTTCCCGCGAAAGTTTCTGACTTCAAAGTATCCAAAGTGGATATTCGCCTTCAGGTATTGGGTAATATGTTTAGTCTACACCAATAGTACACTAGGGGATTAATGGTTTCTTTAAAGTTTTTATGAATGTATTTACCCTGTTTTTAAATAATACCTATATAGCATGAAACAAGCAATAAATTCCCACAAAAAAGCTTTTTTACCATCCACAAAATTAAATTGCGAATACGAAAAAATTAATAATTTTTCCAGTCCCATCCGCAAAAAAAATTGTGATCAACCAAGAAATTAAATTCCAGTGAATATTTCTTCACTTAAGGCAGATTCTTTCTGCAAAAAAAGTTATTGTGAGCAACATTCTCTGGCCACAATTGGATTTCATTTGAATTTTTTTGTGTCCATGGGAAAAAAGTACATTCGATTTACCGATATGCGCAAATTACCGGTAATTGTAGTGATATACCGTAAATTCTCAGCTTTACCTGTAATTACCGGTAATGTATATAATGTAAAAATTTACCTATAATGTAATTTACCAGTAGCATCTCAGACGGATGGTAAAGCAGCTAATCGATAACAACAGCATGTTTCCGAAAAATATTAATGTTTGTTTATAATAATAATTCCGCCATTTTTAAGATCTGGTCAAGTCATAAATCTAATCAGTGGTTGGTCAAAAATGTGTTTCTTTCTGAATATTTGCTTTTATTCTTCTTTTATTCTATGATGAAGTAATAGAAGTAATGTCAGGATTTTCTGGTTTTCAGGATTTTGTCAGGATTTTGAAAATTTGTCAGGAAAATCAGGAAAAATTGATTATTTTTGTCAAACGTCAGGAAACTGTCAGGATTTCGTATACATGCTTCATCAATTCATTCTTTATTGCTCAGCTTTGTCCTGGGCACTGAGATTATCGCAGAAATACTTAACTCACATAAATACATAATGTTTTTACTTTTCTCATTTTTGATAGTACAAGTTTGACTCTCGTACAATTCATAGGTAAGGAAAGCTTGAATAGGGTCAAAAACTCAGATAAGGTCTTTTGATCTGATCGCTATCTTTAGTTCATTGTTTTTCAAAAAACTGAAAGTGTGGATAAGTGTCTGAATAATGTTTTGTGCAAATTCCTATTATGCGAAGAAAGCTTTTTTTTTCCAAAAAGTTTCCAGATTTCAGCACTTGAATTTGAAAAGGAAGGGACCAAAGAACATTTTTGTGTAGGCTGTGTGGTTCCTCTTTAAGTCTAGGGAATATGGCAATGAGCACCTTAAAGAAACACATGATACCAAAATGCCAACTTTAAAACACAAGCTACTGCCTTTCTTCAAAATGAAATTCGTAAGGAATCACTATTGACATTTTATTTTCTTATATCATCTGCTATGGTACAGTATGTCAAATTGTAATGGTTCTTCTGTCAGTTCCATCATTTTGGTCATATTTTTCGGAAGTACAATGTTTTTATAGTTGTGACATACTTGCATTGTACATCATTTATTCACGTATTCGGTTTTGTTTATAAAGTCTTCAAAGATTGAAATTTATTTTGTAATTATGGTGGAGCATCACCGTCTTTTGTATTGTAAGTCTTTATTAAAAGTTTTGTAAAAGGTCAGGATTTTGGGACGGAAAAGTCATGAAAAGTCAGGATTTCGGGTTCTATAATATAAGTGGCAACCCTGGCATTTATTATGGGTTATTCCAATAAGTGCCTAATTTGAGGAGCAACACTTAATTGGGAGCATTGCGTGTTTCAACTGCATGTTCTAAAATGTGGTGCTTATTGGAGGGCAGCACTAAAAAGAGGAAATGTGGTAAGGGATAAAAAAAATGAAAAGGCACTATTTCTTTCTAAAATAAAGATAGACTCAGTATTGTACATTAAACCCTAAAGAATCATGTAGGCAAAAAACTAACTGCAAATATTTTGAACCAAATTTCTGGTTGAACACAACCAAATGAAAATGTTTTTTTGGAAACATAACAATTACAATGAAATTGAGCTTTACCTTAGCTTTACCCATTGCAAATAGTTATCATAATTCGTAAAATAGAAATCGGATTTCTGTTCCTTGTAATTTAATATTTATGTATTTAGTGATGTGATATACATTTGAAAAATCTTGTCTAACCTAAGGCTGGTTATTCTTAATTTTGAAGCCTTTAATTGTCCTTTTATGTTCTTAGCTTTCAAAACCATTGTTTCAAATTTCAACCCCAATGGCTGAGGCTTCTCTGTTTGTTTAACATGTCTAATAGCCCATAGCATATTTAATGAACCCATCTTCCCCAAAACGTTTATGCATGTGCAGTTAGATATAGCTGTTTTCTTTTTTACTTTTAGGAAACGACACAAATACTTGGCACATCTTCCAATCTCACCTCATTTGAGGGCCGCCTGATTTGGCGGAAACGTAAGTTCACGGACGTGAACAGCCAAAACTCGTAAATCTCAAAACTCGGAAAAAGTAAAACGTAAAACTAGTAACTGAATTCTGAAGTAGAATATTGATAAAAGTATCAAAGTTGTTTTTGCTGCGGATATGATTTCCGTTGATGCATATCGTATCACCATAGGTAGTTTCTATGCCGCCACCAAAGTATCCCGGGCTAATAAGGACAAGGATTTAATTGATTGTTATGGAACTGCAAGGGCGACCTGTTTCTTTTTAAGAAGCTTGCCGCTTTTTTATTCTTTGCTTCTGTGCGCTAATATGATTTTGTTAATGGCCGGCGATGTTGAATTAAATCCGCGACCTGTTCCTTCTGTCACAGTTAGTGGTTCATTCAGTCAAGGCGATCTCCGCTTCAATGAATCCGCCGGTAGACAGTGTGCATGCAACGCGTTATGGTCAATTTGTTATTCGGTCCTAAAGAATTTGCGGTTTTGGTCTCAGTGGGATTTAGATCGCATATTGATATTAGGTAATGATCTGTATAGGAAGTTAGGTTTCACCGGTTATCTTTCGTTTGACGACTTACCTGATAGCATACAACTCAATAGTACTGACATAATCCTTGAGAGGCATGGCGTAGTCACAGGGATTTTAGATTCAAACAGCGATAATTTCCTCTTTCGTTTTCATTGTGAAATTAATACCGGAGCTCTTTTCATCACAAGTGGTTTTGCTACGGCTTTGTTTCGTGCGAATCGGTTTACTTACATTTTCGATTCGCATGCTCGTAATCCAAGCACAGGCTTACCGGATTCTAATGGTGTGTCAGTCTTAATGAAATTCGATTCGGTCAGTGCTGCGGAGGACTATATCAAAACTTTTTATCTTGGTGTTGACAGACAAACAACAGACAGCGTTTATTATCAAGTACAGAGCTATGATGTGCGGATTAGTGATGATGCTTTAATAGAGGTTCGAAGACTTCTAAGAACTGAAAAGTGTCGTCATGAACGTAAACGCAAAGTACAAAACCCCGCTGAAAATGAAAAAAATCGGGCAAAAGTACGGACCCACATGCAAAGTTATCGGGCTGGCATTTCCTCAGAACAAAAATCAAAAATGCTTAAAAACAATCGTAATAAGATGAATAATCGACGGACTTCTTTAACTGAAGAGCAGAAATCAAAACAAAGGGAAAAGAATCGAATAAGTATGGAAAATAGGAGAGCTAGATTATCTGATGAACAAAAATTGGAACAGAGGGAAAAGAATAAAACAGGAAAGCAAAATCGTAGGATTGGATTATCGGATGATCAAAAATATGAACTCCGAGAAAAGAATCGAACAAGGAAACAAAATCGGAGAGCTGGGTTATCGGATGAACAAAAATCTGAACTCCGAGAAAAGAATCGAACAAGGAAACAAAATCGGAGAGCTGGGTTATCGGATGAACAAAAATCTGAACTCAGAGAAATGAACCGAACTATACAGCAAAAGCGAAGACATTTAATATCAGATGAAATTAAGTCAGAACTGACAAAAAAAACCCGAATGTATAAGAAAAAACAACGTGCTAATCAATCTGAAGAAATTAAGTTTGAACTACGGCAAAAAGATCGGGTTGATAAACAAAAGAAACGAATAGGATCGATAGATTCATTTAAGAAAGTCATCATAGAAGGCCCTTATTATATTTGTGTATGTTGTAACAGAACATTATATAAACAGTCAGTTCGAATCTTCGACGATAATATTTATACTGTCAATCAAAAAGTGTTTGCCTTTCAAGTTCTCAGTTTTGATGGCAGTGAATACATTTGTCAAACATGTCATCTAAAGTTAATAAAAGGAAAACTTCCCTGCCAAGCTGTTGTTAACGACTTGGAAGTGTTTGAGCTGCCTGATATTTTTAATGATGTTCGCAAACTTGAAAAAACGATTATTTCGAAAAGATTGTTATTTAAAAAGATTACTATCATGCCAAAAGGACAATCTCCTAAAATGAAAGGGGCTATTTGTAACGTCCCAATACAAGCCGATGACATTTGTAATATTTTGCCAAGAGGATTAGGTAACAATGGCATTGTCCAAGTTGCTTTGAAGAAGAAAATGTCATTTAAATCAAATGTTTTCTTTGAAGCTGTAAGACCCGATGTTGTTAGAGGAATTTTGATGTATTTAAAACAAAACAAGAAACAACTAAGTTGTTAAAAGATTTCCGTAACTTAAGCATGACATGCTTGTAATTTTAATTCGATAAAAGATGTTATTGTGATTACTTTTCATTGTCAAAAATAAACTTTTTTCTAAGGGATTATACACTTCATTATGTATGCATGCTGCTTTCTCTCTCTCTCTCTCTCTCTCTCTCTATATATATATATATATAAGTCCTGTTAAGTACAATAACAAATATGCAGAGTAAGAATAAATATATACAATGTAAAATTGCTTAATTTACATAAAAATTAAAAAAATAAAAATCGTCAAGAACTATTCAATTATAGTCAACAGAAGTAAAATTTCAAATTCACTGGGCAATTATGTAATAACTTTTAGATCATTATGTTCTTCCGTGGAAGTTTTCACACAGCCACAGAGGTTTGCTTTGTTTGCAAGAAACAGAATAAGGCAGGATAGGTGTGACCTTTACTCTTGTTGACTTTCCTTAATATACTGCATCGTCATTGTTCATTTTGCTTTTAAATGACTTATTCAGCCATGGGCAAAGACGTCACTTAATTTTATTTTCTATTACCAGTGCATACTGTAATGCTTCGATTAATGCTGTAATGCTTCTTTTAAACGCTCCCCCCCCCCCTTTTCAGAAGATTTTTAAATAAACGCCCCCCTCTATTAGACGCCCCCTCCAATAGACGCCCCTCGAATAGAGAGGGGCGTTTATTAGAGACACACTAATTAAGGCATGTAGAACTACTACATTGCATTGTTTCAGCTTCAATGTTTTCATTTTGTATAAAAATATGGAAATTTGCGATAGACGCCTTTCTTTTTAAATTTTAAACTAACAGTTGGAAACTTTGTCTTTCTTTTCAAAAGTTCCTTTTCTAAAACTTCAGAATAACTTTTATTTTTCGTCGTAAAGATAAGTTTTGCAGGAACAACAAGTCCGATTTCCCATTCTTCAAGTTTAATTTTGTATATTTTTTATCGATGTTTATATTTAGTTTATATTTACGAAAAAGAAGAGTTTCACAAAAATTCAATAGACACCCCCCTCTTTTAAACGCCTCCCTCGAATAGACGCCCCCTAAAAATTCAAAAAATTTAATAAACGCCCCGAGCGTCTAATCGAAGCATTACGGTAGTTATTAAAAATGATCTCATGAATTTGGTATGGTCTCGTTAATGTTTATTGTTTTGTAGACTGTAAACCAATCGACATCTCGTAACTGCTTCAAAGTGTATCAATTTACTGTTTAAATAATGTCTGGATCATACTGACACAAACTCTCTTCAAGATTACATCGCTTCTTTTTTCAAAGACTGCACAACATAATTAAAATCAGTATTGGAGGCTTCTGACAGATATGTTGTAGTCAGCCAAGCAATACATGCAGCATGTAAGAAGACTGGGAATTCTCTTGTGAAAATATCTTAATCCATGATATATCTTCATTCAATATCTTGTCTTCTCAATTTATTTGTTTCATATGTCAATGTATACATTTCATAACCATCGATTAAATACATCAGATAAATGAGTCTTCATACAGTGTTATATATATCAATGTTATGATATTCCTTCTTGTTATTATCAACAACTGTATATAAAATTCTCAAAATTCGACTGTAAATCACGTATATTTTGTTATACAAACGATAGTCCTGTCTCTTTACAAGTCACATGCAGTTCTTTAATTATGAAACGATCTGTACGTGAACTTTTCCAACATTTCCAGATAAAAGTACCAAGCATAAAACACAAGCACGACCTTCCACGCGCCACCATATTGTTTTTACATGCTTTCGGTTCAGCTTTAGCCTGTCAACATTTTACATATCACAGCGGAGATATGAAAATCACAGGCTAGAGCATTACCCAGATAATAGATAGATAGAGAAATAGATACGCCGCCGAAATGAATAAGATTATCCATTCCATGGAAATCTTAATAATGCATTGTATTCTAACATTGAAATAAACATTGAAAATGTGCCTCGCTGTTGGATCGGAGAAATAAACAATACATTTGAAGACGAGGTCCACTTTGTAAACGAAAGTCAAATTCCGCATGTCAAACAAGGAGACGAGGAAGAAGACATGAATCCTTTAGATGAATTTCGACTGACTGTTTCTGAAACTGCGTACGTACCTGAGCTTGCATATGAAATTAGAGATGATGCAAACATAACTATTGCACCAGGAGAAAATAGAGAACCTTTGGCTTTAATCTGTGATAATGACTGCGAACTACTTTCACATCCATGGTTGTTTCCGACAGGAAAGTTTGGATATACACATGACAGAAAAGAAAAATTGAGTCCTTGCAAATATTTCAACCAAAGACTATTAAATTATAAACAAAAGTTTGCTTCGGACTCGGATTATATATTTTTTGCTCAATCACTAATGCAACATTTGAATTTAAACAGATCTATCAACATTGCTATGAAAAAAATAAAATCAGACGGATTGACAGCAGGTCAAATATCCCAAAATTTCAAAGAAAAAATTGGAGAGCTAATAGCTAGTGACGAAGCATTTAATTTCATGAACACTTTAAAAGGAACTCCTGCATATTGGAAAAGATTTCTTTTTGAAGTACTAGCCATGGTTAAACAGCTGGGATTGCCAACTTACTTCATGACACTATCTTGTGCAGATCTTAGATGGAATGAGTTAGTTGAAATTATAGGGAAATTAAACGGTATGAATCTAACGGCAGCAGAAATTGAAAATTTGAACTATTTTGAAAGAACAAACATTCTGAATAGCAACCCGGTGCTCTTAGCCCGACATTTTCAATATCGAGTGGAAAATTTTTTTAAACATATAGTTTTGAACGGACCTTTTGGGAAAGTTATTCATTATGCTATTCGGGTTGAATTCCAAGTACGAGGTAGTCCCCATGTTCATTGTTTATTATGGGTCGAAAATGCACCTATTTTGAGTGAAAAAAATAAAGACGAATATGTTGAGTTTGTAGATAATGTTATTAAATGTGAACTACCTGAACAGCAAAGCAACGATGAGTTATTTTGCTTGGTAAAAACATATCAAACACATAGTCACTCCAGATCTTGTCGGAAGTATAAAAATATTGAATGTAGATATTCGTTTGGTAAATTTTTCACAAATAGAACGCGTTTAGCTAAACCAATCTCTGACGAAGTACCTGTGGAAGAGAAAATTAGAATGCTTCAAGAACGAAAAGAAGTATTAGATAAAGTTCAAAAATATGTCAATGAAAAATTAAATCCGAAATATCGCAACATGTATGACCCTACAAAAGAGAGCTACGACCCACCTAAATCCATTGAAAAAATATTACAGGAATTAGATATTGAAGAAGCAAGTTATTACCGTTCACTAGAAATGTCACCTGATAGCAGTTATCAGATCCATTTTAAACGATCTCCTGGTTCTTGTTTCATAAATAATTATTTCGAGGACGGCTTACTTGCATGGGAAGCAAACATTGACATACAACCTGTTTTAGATTATTACAAAGCTGTAGCGTACATGTGCACATATCTGTCCAAATCTGAGGATGAATCTACAGAAGCAATGAAACAAGCAGCTAAAGAAGCACATGAATCAGGACAAACTGCTTATGAGAAAATGAAATCAGTATCCAAGGCTTACAGAACTCACAGAGAAATGTCAATCCAAGAAGCAGTTTCAATTGTTTTGCCAGAAATTTGGTTACGTAAAACATGTCCAGCAGTAACCTTTGCAAATAGTAATCTTCCTGAAAACCGTTATCGAGTTTGCCGGAGCGAAGAAGAAATAGCAAATATGCCTGATAACGAGACTAATATTTTCAAAAGAAACATGTTGGACCGTTACATTGACAGACCAAACTTATCTTTTAAGAATGGACAAGAAACAACTAAGTTGTTAAAAGATTTCCGTAACTTAAGCATGACATGCTTGTAATTTTAATTTGATAAAAGATGTTGTTGTGATTACTTTTCATTGTCAAAAATAAACTTTTTTCTAAGGGATTATACACTTCATTATGTATGTATGCTGCTTTCTCTCTCTTTCCATATATATAAGTCCTGTTAAGTACAATAACAAATTTGCAGAGTGAAAATAAATATATACAATGTAAAATTGCTTAATTTATATACATAAAAATTAAAAAAATAAAAATCGTCAAGAACTATTCAATAAGTCGACAGAAGTAAAATTTCAAATTCACTGGGCAACTACGTAATAACTTTTTGATCCTTATGTTCTTCCGTGGTCTAAAATACAGAGCAGTTTTCACACAGCCACAGAGGTTTGCTTTATTTGCAACAAACAGAATAAGGCAGGATAGGTGTGACCTTTACTCTTGTTGGCTTTCCTTAATATACTGCATCGTGATTGTTCATTTTGCTTTTAAATGACTTATTCAGCCATGGGCAAGGACGTCACTTAATTTTCTTTTCTATTACCAGGGCATAGTTATTAAAAATGATCTCATGAATTTGGTATGGTCTTGTTAATGTTTATTGTTTTGTAGACTGTAAACCAATGGACATCTCGTAACTGCTTCAAAGTGTATCAATTTACTGTTTTTAAATAATGTCTGGATCATCATAGGTATTGACACAAACTCTCTTCAAGATTACATCGTTTCTTTTTTCAAAGACTGCACAACATAATTAAAATCATTATTGAAGGCTTTTGACAGATATTTTGTTGTCAGCCAAGCAATACATGCAGCATGTAAGAAGACTAGGATGGGAATTCTCTTTTGTGAAAATATCTTAATCCATGATATTTTCATTCAATATCTTGTCTTCCCAATTTATTTGTTTCATATGTCAATGTATACAATTCATAACCATCGATTAAATACAAATCTTGAGATTCGGCATCAGATAAATGAGTCTTCATACACAGTATAATATCAATGTTATGATATTCCTTCTCTTGTTATTATTATCAACAACCTGTATATAAAATTCTCAAAATTCGACTGTAAATCACGTATATTTTGTTATACAAACGATAGTCCTGTCTCTTTACAAGTCACATGCAGTTCTTTAATTATGAAATGATCTGTACGTAAACTTTTCCAACATTTCCAGATAAAAGTACCAAGCACAAAACACAAGCACAACCTTCCACGCGCCGCCATATTGTTTTTACATGCTTCGGTTCAGCTTTAGCCTGTCAACATTTTACATTATCATCACAGCGGAGATATGAAAATCACAGGCTAGAGCATTACCCTGATAGATAGATAGATAGAGAAATAGATACGCCGCCGAAATGAATAAGATTATCCATTCCATGGAAATCTTAAAAATACGCCATGATGGATGATCTATGTTTTGCCGAATTTCTCTCCAGTTATGTATTGGATGTAAGAGTTACTGATGAAGACGAAAATGACTGCCAACCAGAAGTTCTTGAAGATTTGTTGTGTGATGAAAAAGACACCCGCTTGCCGACTACTGTCCCACTTATGTCATCAAAAGAGCGCATTAAATTGCGGAAAACTAAATGTGTATTAAGATACCATGTACCTAACAAAATAACGAAGCCAGAGGCCTATGCTCATCATATGTTGTTCATGTTTTACCCTTTCCGAAATGAAACTGAATTAAAGGCTACTGCATCCGGAACATATACAGAAAAAATATTAGATCCAGAGGTTTTAGACGTCATCAACACTAACAAACAGATTTGTGAACCTTACGGTGAAATAGTCGACAATGCATTTGTTCATTTCAATGCAAACAATACTAATGGCTTGGATGCAGCTGGAGAACAAGAAAACGATTCTGTAAGAGATGAACTAGAACAAAATGGAAACGAAGATGATGAAGTTGACGATTTTCCTGCAGAAAATATTTGTGGAGCGCCAGCTTGTACACCAATTACAATTTCTGATGATGAAATGAATGAAAAAATACGTTCTTTAAACAAAAAACAGAGAGAGATATTTAACTACATTAATAAATGGGTGAGAACTTCAATGAAATCTTTGCAAAACAAGGAAACACCAAAACAAGAACCTTTTCAAATTTTCATTACTGGGAGTGCTGGGTGCGGAAAATCACATCTACTAACAACTATCAAAATGTACTTGCATAAAGCTCTGTCTTATGGTTCAGGTGAACACAGCAAAGAGAGAATGTTAATGTTAGCACCAACTGGAGTTGCAGCTGTGAATATTGATGGTTCAACTATCCATTCAGCGTTAGGGATATTACCAGATCGGACGAGTGGTAAATGTGTTTCAAAATTAAGCGACAAAAAAAGAAGTTCGCTTAGACAAAAGTATAGTGAACTTAAAGTTATAATTATCGATGAAATTTCGATGGTGTCAAACAAGCTACTTCTGTATATTCATCAAAGATTATGTGAAATATTTGGTTGCACTGAAGATCTTCCATTTGCAGGAATATCAATAATTGCTTGTGGTGACTTTTATCAACTACCACCAATTCAACAAAAACCTGTTTTTGCAGAATATAATGATCATATGTTGAATATCTTTCACTGTTGGCGATATTTCAAAATTGCTGAACTTACTGAAGTCATGAGACAACGAGGTGATCAAACATTTATCGATCTCTTAAACAATATCAGATTAGGATTACTGACAGACAGAGATAGAGAAATACTACAATCAAGAAGAATTGAAATAGATGACCCAAACTATCCAAATGATGCTATTCATATTTGGGCTGAGAATGCTTTAGTTAATGAACATAACCAGAGAAAATTACGAGAACTACCAAGTTTCGAGTACGAAGTTGAAGCCATCGATAAGTTGCCTGAGAATATTGCCGCAAGTGTTCTTGAAAAGGTGTATCAACGAAGTCAAATGGATACTGGTGGATTAGCTCGAAAACTTTCATTAAAGATAAAAGCAAAAGTGATGCTAACATCAAATCTTGACGTCGAGGATAAACTGTGTAATGGTCAAATAGGAACAGTTGAACATCTGAAGTTTGATCAAAGAGGTAAAATAGCTACTATATATCTGAAAATGGATGATAAAGATATAGGGGTAAAAGCCACTAATGGTGATCCTTTTGGAAGAGCTCACAACTTAGTTCCAATCAACAGAGTCGAAAAGGAAATAAAAATAAGGAAGAACAGTTTATCATCACCAATAATAAAAAGGCTTCAATTTCCATTAGTTCTTTCATGGGCTTGTACAGTACATAAAGTTCAAGGTAAAACATTCCCCAAAATAGTATTCAGTCTTGATATGCTTCGACAAAAGCGATTTAATTCTGGTCAAGTTTATGTTGCTTTAAGTCGTGTAACATCTTTAGCTGGATTGTATATCTTAGGTGACATTGATAATAAACATGTTACCACCGATCCAAGAGCGACTGCTGAGTATGAATTTATGAGAGAAAATCGATCTCTAGATTATATAAATTCAGAAAGATTAGAAGAAGTCCTTTCAATTTCATTACTTAATGTTCGTTCTCTTTCGAAACATGCGATCGATGTTAAGCATGATAATGTGCTTATGGAAAGTGATGTACTTTGTTTTACTGAAACTCAATTAACATCCAACATGGACACCACACAAATATCAAGCACTTTGACTCCTTTTTCTCTGGAATTCAACAACACTAGTAATGACAAGTTTTCAAATATTGCATTAGCATATAATGATGATGTCACACTGATCAATAATATTTCCATTCCAGGAGCTTCTCTTTATACATTGTGCAAACCTAATACTTTCTCTGACCATCTGAACATTATGCTTTTATATCGAAAAAACAACCTAAGTCTTTCAAATTTTTTATATCTCATCCAACATTTGAGTAGCCATGTTGAGTTGGTCCATATAATTCTAGGAGATTTCAACATTAATGCCCTGCAATCAAATAACACCATGTTGCATAATTATTTAATTGAGAAGTATGTATTAGCAAATGAAACTGCCACTCATATTGCTGGGTCATTGATTGATCATGTGTACATCCACAAAGATCTTGCTCGACATACTGACACTAAGATTTCTATGCATTTTGTTTACTATTCAGATCATGACGGAATTAAATTGCAGATAAAAGAAAAGACGCCACGTTGTGACAAAGCTTGAATTATATCTAAAATGAAATCAGTTTTCTAGGTTTACATTTTCAAATCTTAATATATGTGTAAGCATAGAAATACGAAATTTCGTATTTCTATGGTGTAAGTATTGTATATTAAGAGGAATCACAATCTTACTGCGATTTTGCTTACTAAAACACTTTATTTTATTTTTATTGACCCGATGACTTTTCTTACCAATTAAATCAAAAATTAAGAAATAAAGTCTGAATCAACATTTTTGTTTAAAAGCTCTTGTTTGAGCGCATAAAAAGGACTTTGGGATAAATGTACGTCAAATAGAAACGCTCGAATTTTGTCGCTGAAATAACTTTGTACAAAAGGCAATATTTGCAAATTCTTAGCATTAATTCTTGAACAATAAGCCTTCATAATTTAATAACCTAATTGAAGGAATATTGAAGTTTTTATGTTAAATCTTTAAAGTTTTCTTTGGCGCTGACCTTAAGGCCTATAAGGGCCTCTTGTATATATTGCCAGCCTGCAAACTTATTATTAACAGAAAATATACCTATCTATCTAAATCTTGCTCTACGAAGATAAACATTAAAGAAAACACGAATTTTCCGATTTTTCTATGTTCTGCTTTTTATTACACGTCTTTTAAACCTATAAGGGCAGACATAGTTCGCTGAAAACTCGATTAATTTACAAATTTTATTTCATAAAATCTCATTTGCTTTAATACTGAGAATTCAAACCCAATCCCCAAAACTGGAGCCCTGCTCCACATGGTCCTCTTTTGAACTTTTTCGCATGGCGAGTGGAGCTCAGCAATATTGATATCGTCTTAATGCCTAACGAAAACGAAAAAGGCCTCTCCCCTTCGGGGTCTGAAGACCACGGGGATGATGGCAGTGGTGTTTTGCCCAGTGAAAACACCCACCTAGTCGTAGAACCTGAGAAGTCGCAGAATGGACCTCAGGAATACCAAAAAGCAAGAAAGAGAAAACCTGTGGACGAGAGAGGACATGAGGTCCGGAAAAAATCGAAGAAGAAATCAAAGAAAGATAGAGGACGCTCTAAGAGTAAAAAAGGACATCGAAAAAGAGAGAGATCCTCGTCATCGTCATCTTGGTCGGCGTCCCCTCGGAGGAAATCTAAGAGGGTAAGAAGAAGTTCCTCGACCAGCTCTTCCTCACCTTTTACTTCTAACCACAGCAGCAGTAGTGAGGGAGCACATGACAAATCTTCAACCTCGATTGAAGAACCCTTTCACGGTTTCCAAATTGTTCCAGAGGAGGACAAATATAAATATAAATTACCAAATCCGTTGGCTAAATATGTCAATGAACAATTTGAAAAATTTATCAAGGGCACTGACTTAAAAGAGCAAGTGTTGCTCCAAAATCCAGTGCCGGAGAATGTATTACCAACAAAGAAATTGGATGACTTTGTAAAAGATATTCTTAATAATAAGAAGATTTGGATTTGGATAATATCTTGGAAAAAATACAAGATAAGAACAGGAATGTATTAGGGCCACTTTCGAAAGTATGGTTGTACCTTCAGGATGCTAAATCTCAAGGCGTACCACAGGTCACTATGAGTCTTGATGAAGCTATTGAAAAACTTCAACAGACAATAATTCTACTTGGCCAAGCAAACAATTCGCTGACTTATTATCGTCGTTATTTTATCCTTCAGTCATTGTCGAAAACATCTTCTAAAGCAAAGGAATTATTGAGAGAGGAAGTGGATTTATTGCAAACTTTTGATCAGAAATTGTTTGGGAAAAAATTTACCAAGCACATAAAGGAGACAGCAAAGTCCAAGAAAGAAACTATCTCGTTATGGACACCGGAAACAAGGAAGAGTCAGCCCTTTCGTGGGGTCCCTCCAAGCCGTGGTGGTATCAGAAAAGGGTTTGGAGGGCAACGACAAAAGGTCCACTTCGCTCAAGACAGATTTTCATCCTCGAACCAAAACAGGCATAATGGCGGTGGAAGAGGTGTTTACAATTCCCAACAACAAGCATCACAAAGATTCTCTGGTAAGAGCAAGCTTAATACAAGCTACTTTGCTCAAACTTCCACAATTTCCCAACACCATGAGAGTTCACCCTATGGTCAAAAAGTTGTTTTCTTCAGTAATGATTCCAAGCGTGCCACTAGCAGGAAGGTTGAAATATTTTCTGGTGCAGTGTGGCAAAGAATAACAAACGATCCAGAAATATGGGATCTGATTCAGGGATACAAAATCCCATTTGGAAAGGAACCATATCAGGAGGTTCTTCCAAGAGAAATAAAAATAAGTCACACACAAAAACACTTAGTGGATACGGAAATTTGTGGAATGTTGGGGAAAGGAGCTATTCATGTACTACAACACCACCAGAAGGGAGAGTTCTTAAGCAATCTCTTTTTGGTTCCCAAAAAGGACGGGGGTCAACGTCCTGTAATAAATTTAAGACATTTAAACAAATTTATCCCATACAAACATTTCAAAATGGAAAACTTAGCATCCCTAAGGGAAATTTTGGAACCAGGGGATTACATGGTAAAACTAGATATGAAGGATGCCTATTTTTCAATTCCTCTTCATCAATCATCCAGGAAATATGTCAGATTTATGTGGTCAGGTTCACTTTACGAGTTTCTTTGCCTCTGCTTTGGGTTGGGTCCAGCACCACGGATTTTCACAAAGTTGTTGAAAATTCCCATGGCAATCTTGCGTCGTATCAATATTCGCATAATTATTTACTTAGACGATATGTTGATACTTGGACGCAATTTACAGGATATTCTTCAGTCCAGGGATACAGTAATGTTTTTCTTAACTCATCTGGGATTTGTCCTGAATTTGGAAAAGTCAGTCTTGACACCAAGTCAAAAAATGGAATTTTTAGGCCTATATAGTAGTAGATTCCAAAGAGATGTCTTTATCCCTGACCAAGCAAAAATTACAAAGAATACTATCCTTGTGCCAGAAAGCACTTCAGGAGAAAGAAATCTCGATTTTAGAGTTGACCCAACTCTTAGGTCATATGACTTCAACATTCCCGGCAGTGCTCCCTGCCCAAATCCAATGCAGGTACCTTCAGGTTCAACAAATAGAAGCCTTGCGAAACCACAGGTGTTATCAAGCGAAAATTGTATTGAACAATGTGTCAAAGTTGGAATTACAATGGTGGGTGGAAAATCTAATATTGCACAATGGTCGCTTAATAATTCCTCCCTCATCACAAACTGTAATTCAAACAGATGCATCTCGGAAAGGATGGGGTGCAAATTATCAGGGACTCATAACCCGGGGAATGTGGGTTCTAGAGGAGAGGACTTGGCATATCAACGAATTAGAGTTGTTGGCAGTGAAATTTGCTCTACTTTCCTTCAACAAAAAGAAAGCACTGAAAGCCATTCATTTTCAGATAGACAATACCACAGCTCTGAAATATCTCCTGAAAATGGGAGGAACCCACAACCTAAGGATGTTGAAAATAAGCAAAGAAATTTGGGGCTACTTACTGCAGAATGGGATCACAATTACAGCGGAATACCTGCCCAGCTCCCTGAATGTGGAAGCAGACTTCGAGTCCCGGAACACAAAAGACTCATCAGAGTGGAAGCTGACACCAGCAGTTTTCAATCTGATTTGCAAAAGGAGAATGTGGCCAATAATAGACCTATTTGCGTCAAGATTGTCCCATCAAGTGCCAAAATATGTGGCGTGGAAACCAGACCACCCCTGGAGTTTCGGAACAGATGCCTTTCCAACTAAATTGGGCAAAACTAGGAATTCCGTATTTCAAGCACAGCAGCCAAGCTCATTGCTAACTCTCGAGGGAAGTCATCATTTGGAAATTACAATTCGTCCTGGAACCAGTGGTCTCCCTGTGTAGTGAACGACAGGTTGATTCGAGCGGGTATAACCATGATTTTGGACTATTTGGGCCATTTATATGATTTGGGTAGAGAATATAGGACTATTAACTGTCACAGGTCAGCGATTTCTGCTTATCAAGAGAAAATAGATAATCAACCTGATGTAAAAGATAAGTCAAATTGAAACCAAGATACTGGCTTTATTCAACAAAAAGGAATGTAGCTATATATATACTAAAAGAAAGAAAAATAAACATCGTATTTCACAACAATCTCCCTCGGTTAGGAATTCATTCGTCATCCTCGAAACCGTACATCTGTGGCTTGTGCCTGACTCGTGCTGAGCGGCGCAAGTTAAGTGATTTTGGCTCGGTTTCCTTGATGGTATTGGTTGAGTCGGTTGTTTCATCTGACAATCCTTCAACAGCGATTTCTTCAATATCGATTGAAGGCGAGATCTCAGCTTGATCCATAATGTTCTCTCGATCATCTCCCCGTGGACAAGGTGCAAGATCGGAGAGTGACACTGTTGACTCACGACCGTCATTATGTTTCACGTAAGCGTAGGTCGGATTTACATGGGTCAATTCAACCTCTTCCACCAGATCATCATTTTTGGTTGATCGAACAAATTTTCGTAGGAAAACTGGGCCAGGAGTCAACCAAGAAGGTAATGACTTTCCTTGACTGGATTTACGTTGAAAGTTGAAGAAACGTTCGTGTGGCGTACAATTAGTGGCTGTCGATAAGAGAGATCGAATCGAATGTAAAACATCTGGCAAGACCCGTTCCCACTGGGAAACAGGCAATTGGTTAGAAGCAAGTGCAAGGCGTACCGATTTCCAGACAATCCCGTTATAACGCTCAACTTGGCCGTTGCCAATTGGGTGATAAGGTGTACTGTGACTTGATGCGATGCTTCTTTTGGTTAAGTATTTAACAAGTTCCGATGACATGAATGATTTCCTTCTATCCGAATGGATATATTCTGTCATTCCACAAAGGGAGAAGATGGAGTCCAAACATTTAATGACAGTTGTTGTTGATACATCAGGAGTCGGAATTACAAACGGAAAGCGAGAGTACTCGTCGATCACCGTCAGGAAATACTTGTTGGGTGATGCTGAGGGCAATGGTCCCTTGAAGTCAATGTTCAGTCGCTCCATTGGTCGTGTGGCTTTGATCAACTGCCCTTTAACGCCCTTGTAAAATTGGGGTTTTAGCTCAGCACATTCCTTGCAATTTGCACAGGTACGCTTGACATCCTCAGTCGAGTATGGTAAATTTTTAGTTTTGACAAAATGCAGTAGGCGTGTCACTCCATGATGACAAAGTTGTGAGTGAATAACTTCAAGGCTAGTTGAAACGGCCAGACAGTGAGCTCGTGTGAAAGAATCAGCAACAACGTTACTTTTTCCTTCACGATATTGAATTACGTACGAAAATTCCGCCAGTTCCAATCGCCACGTCTGTATTTTACTGTTCTTTATCTTGGTACGTTTCCGATTGTCAAACATATAAGCGACAGATCGTTGATCCGTAATCAGGGTGAACGTTTGGCGAGATAATAAATGATTCCACTTCCGCACCGATTCAATAATTGCAAGAGCTTCCTTTTCAACAGCAGGATACCATTTCTCACTTTTCGATAACGTTTTTGACATAAAGGCAACTGGACGACCATTTTGGTTGAGAGAAGCAGAAACAGCAACATCGGAAGCATCACATTCCACAACGAATGGCATATCTTCGTCAATTGGAGCGAGTACAGCTTTCCCAAGCTCGGCTTTAAGGGCATTGAATGATTCGATCGAAACCTCGTTAAGGGGGAAGGTGTCAGCATCTGTAAGCGGTCGAACTTTGTCCGAAAACTCAGGAATCCATTTCGCATAGTATGCAAACATGCCTAATGCTCGTCTGAGGGAAGCTGCGTCAGACGGAGGTGGATAGTTTAGCAATGGAAGCAATCTTTCTGGGTCTGGTTTAATGCAGTTATGACTTATTTGATACCCCAGAATGTTAATCGATGTTGCACACTTAACCGTTTTCGTTTCATTGAGAGTTATGTTTCGCTTCTTAATCATTTCTCGAAAAGCAACATCATTCCTTTCAAGATGATCTTTATCAAAACCGCCAATATTAACGTTATCGAGGTAAGAAAATGTGTCATCTAGGTTTTCTTCCGCAACTAGGCCGTCCATCTTCCGTTGAAAGCATGGTACACCATTTGTCACACCGAAAGGCATGCCGACGAATTCATACAAATCTCCGAGACCTTCGAATGCTGTATATTGCCGCTCGTGTTCTAGTAAAGGAATCTGGTGGTAAGCACTTTTCAGGTCATACGTAGAGAAGTATTTGTATTTTGAAAGATTATTCACCATTTCGTCAATTCGAGGAAGTGGATATGCATCAAGATTTGTAAACAGGTTGATAGTTTGTGAATAATCAACACACATTCGTTTTCGGTGTCTATTGAATTCATCCTTTGCCACAAGAAGTTGGGCTCTCCAAGGGGAGTCACTCTTTTGAATCACACCAGCTTTTAGAAGGGAATGGAGCTCCTTTTTGATAAATTCTCGGTCATTTTTATTGAAAGATCTTGATTTTGTTGCAATCGGTTTAATATCATGTGGCAAATTCTTGAAAAGTGACGGTGGCGAAACATCAGCGAAGTTCTGTGCCGTAGCTACCTTCGGCGATTCAAAGGGTTCCTGCCTTGACTCTGATTTTGATGATACTTCAGGGCGATCAGATAATGCGCTTAGATTAGAAGATATTGGTGGCTTAATAATGAGGTCTGGCTGAATACCTCCGAATTGGAATGTCAAGTTCTTGTGCTGCTTCTGGAAATCATGGCCAAGAATGATATCACTGCAAAGTTTTGGAAGAATATCAACTTTCACGTTCTCATATACTACATCGTTCAGGGAGAAAGTTAGTTGACAGCTTCCTTTAACGTTAGATTCCATTGATGTGAGTGCTAATGAAACCTTCTTGTTTGAGGGAGTCATTGGAATATTAATTCGTTTGAAGGCACTATCACTGATAAAACTATCGGAACTGCAAGAGTCAATAAGAGCATTCATAGTGAGTCCCTTAATGGTAACAGACACAGAAGCATGACGGAGGTTTGATGGACAAGCAGCAGTTACAGCACATAGTGTTGGTGAATACAAAGCAGAAAGATTAGAATTTTTCTTTTCAGATTGACACACCTTTGCAAAATGACCTCTTTTGAAGCAATTATGACAGGTCGATTCACGAGCAGGGCACAAAGATCGATTAGCATGCATAGACCCACCACAAAAATAACATTTCTTACGTTGGTCTGTCATTTTATTGAAATTTCGCTTTCCATAGCAGCAAGAGATGGTGTATCCTCTAAAGAGTCTTGTTCAGGGACAGCTGCAGCAGCGGCTACCATTGGTTGGACCGTTTGGGAATAAGCTTCGGAATTCCGTTGCGCAAGATCAAGCGTTCGAGCTTTTTCGTGAGCTTCATCTAAAGTAAGTTTAGAGTTCTCAAGAAGACGTTGACGTATATAATTAGAAGCAAGTCCATTAATGAAAGAGTCTCTAATCATTTCTGAGCGGTAAGTTTCTGCGGTAACTGTAACAAATTCACAATGTTTGCTCAGCTTCTTCAGTTCCTCTAAATACTCATCGAGCGATTCACCCGGTTTCTGCTTTCGTGTAGCCAATTGATGACGTGCAAATATTTCTTTGTGAACTTTGTGAACTTTCTGCCATTATTTTTTTTAATATACGATATTTTTTAGACGCTGCATATACATAATCTTCTCAATTTCCAGGTGAAGAGCCAATTGTAAAATTTTGGAGATACTGTGAAATATATCATCATTATTATTATTATTATTATAATATTGTGTTCGGAGTTTTTACATATAATTTTGTCAAAGTCTCAACTACCTCATCATAAGTTGTGCACTCTTCGACATACTCAAAAACATCTGATGACACAAAGTTCACAATCGATCGGAATTTATTGGGTGCTTCTTCCCCACACTCAGTAATAAAGTTATCAAACGTTCTTTTCCAATGTTTCCATTCCTTTGCAGCTTTTGGAGAAGTAGGATCGACATCCAATCTTGAAGGCCTCAGTGCCTTACTCATCTTTTCTTCTCTTTTTGTTGAATAAATTGATGTGAAAGATAAGTCAAATTGAAACCAAGATACTGGCTTTATTCAACAAAAAGGAATGTAGCTATATATATACTAAAAGAAAGAAAAATAAACATCGTATTTCACTTGGAGAACACCCAGATATTTGTAGATTATTGAAAGGTGTTTTCAACACCAAACCACCGAAACCTCGATATGTTTTTATTTGGAATGTGCAAAAAGTGTTAGAACCATCAATGGGGTGAAACAGAGAACCTGACTCACAAAAATTTAACATATAAGTTAGTCATGTTACTTGCATTAACATCTGCATCAAGAGCTGGGGCATTACATAACTTAGACATCAGATACATGACTGATACTGATAACTGTTTTACACTTGTGTTCCATAAGCTGCACAAAAGTTGGAGGAAGGGTAGGGAGCCTCCTAGGTTACAGTTTTATGCATACCCACAGGACCAGCAATTATGTGTAGTTTCCACCTTGAGGGTTTATTTAAAACGTTCGGAAGAATGGCGCGACTCTTCTAGTAAGACCCAGTTACTATTAAGTTTTCTTAAACCACATGTTGAAGTGAAATCTTGTACTGTATCTCGATGGTTGAAAAATATATTACAAGAAGCTGGTACTCAACTCGCTTCAGCTTCTGTGCTGGTTTGTCATCGGATGATATCTTAAAGTGTGGTTCATGGTCTAAGAAGTCTACATGGCAAAATTTTTATAAAAAGCCTATTTTATCAGCTGATGAGAAATTTCAGAATAGTATTCTTAATCCTACTAATCGTCCTAATCGTTTTCGTTAGGCATTAAGACGATATCAATATTGCTGAGCTCCACTCGCCATGCGAAAAAGTTCAAAAGAGGACCATGTGGAGCAGGGCTCCAGTTTTGGGGATTGGGTTTGAATTCTCAGTATTAAAGCAAATGAGATTTTATGAAATAAAATTGAAGAATTACGAAAGGGCGCGTAGCGCCCGCATTGTAATTCCGATTTTATGAAATAAAATCGAAATGCAGATTTAATACTGTCCTCCCACCCGAACCCAACTGATAACGTGAAATGTTATTTCTTAGGTAATTCTCGATTTGGACGCCGCTGACACATTTGAACGCCGCTGACACAAGCAAGAAAGCACGATGCTTTCTTGGGATCCCTGCCTAGTATTTTGTTTCCACTAGATGACTCTGAACTAGGATCGACTTTTATTAGTTATCTAACTTTTATCGTTTATGACGTTATCTTTTGATTTTATGGACTATGTTATAAATAATTACTAAAGGCGAAATACATATACACTACTAAATTTGAACGGAAGATAAGCGCATAGCGCATTTCATCATTTCATGTCTTTTCATTTCCCCAGACAGTTTTAAGTAGGGTGGTTGCTATTGTTCAAATCGCGGATACGCGAGGTGTTTGGAATGCAAACCGATCGTCGTCGTCGTGAAGCCAAAAAATAGCCTTCAAGCTAAGGATGTGCAAATCACAGTCTAAAATAGCTGAAAAACCGCCGTCTCAATCTTCATTGGTGCATAAAGCGCCACTATTACGAAAGGGTGCTAATAAACTTTAATAGCGCTAGTTTATTGGCTTGAGTTTCCCCCGCCATGTGATCATCCGGGTATTTTTCGACTTTACATTTGCACGCCGTTCGCATAATGGTGGAAGAAACCGAAGAAACCCACATAGACTTCCACATTGATTGATCAATACTGAATAGCTTTAAAAGAAGATTTACACTTTCAAAAATAAAAGTAAAGGGTAGAAATTTATAATTATCTTACAATGATTCTACTGCGTTCATTCTTTTCTAAAAACAAGTTCTCAATGTTTTGTAAAAACAGTGTGTGTCTGGGATTCTTTTAGCCTTTCTAAATACAAAATATCGTTTGTTTCATGTGTGGGCTGTAGTGCTTTTTAAGCTCTGGGTACATACAGCTCAGCTCAGTTTCCCCTTCAGCTCCAACCACATACAAGGAATATGATGCACAGGCAGAGGGTAGACAAGATATTCTATCTATCACTAAATACATAGATAGATAGAATCTTGTCTACCCTCTGCCTGTGCATCATTTTATGTTTGATGTTTCTCTAGCTATTTTAGATTATTTACTTGTATAGTTCTTGGCTGTATTATCAATGTCCTGAATTAGGAATGGGGACTTACTATTTACGATAGCAATTTGAAAGTTACCTTGATTGTTTGTGTACCGTAAAGCGGGGTGACTTCGATCAATTTTGCCACCATTTTAAAAGTAACTTCCGAAATACTGAATCATTACTTCTGAAATTTTGGAATCATTACATTACATATTTCTTCTATTTCAGTGCAAAATTTCACATTAACTTAAGTTGTAATTCCAGAGAAAAAACCTGATCTTTCCAAGAAAACGACAATATCGATTATGGGGTGACTTCGATCAGCTTATGAGAAGCGCCAAATTACTTATAATTATATTTGACAATGTTTTTAAAGCGCCATTATTACAATATCAACAGACCACCATTTGTCATCCGCGGTAAATGTTCGACCGTAAAAAATCAGCGAATGTTAATAAAACAAAAGATATTTACGACGTTCACACATGTGTGACCCTCGTTAATACGAAACGAAATTAACATTGAAATTTTATTGTATCTCAAACAAAATTTTTGAGATCTATCATCATGGGGAAAGAGCACGCTTATTAAAATTTCTTCGGTAAGTCATTAAATCTCCCATGAGATACGACGACTTTTCACGAAGTTCTTGCGAAAATGTAACTTATAGCGATATAAAACATTCGGTTTTTTCGTGTTTTCATAAACACGATATTATCGATAAAGGAATAAGGAAAAGAAAAACAGAATATAGCGGTGAAGAACAGAATTTCTTTCAGACATATTATAATTTTCTTTACATTCAGCCTCTATACTTCACATATGTACCAAAAATGTCCAGGCTAAACTCCTGAATACAACGTAGAGCGATGACCAATGTGAGCGGTGAAAATTTTGATGTTTTTCGTCGTTAATTTCGGAAGAAATTAATTGTTTCGCTTGAAGACGATTCTGATGATATTTTACAATGGGAATCTAAATGAAAATCTTAAAAAATAAGAAAAACGCACTTTAATTTCAGAGTTTAAACAGTTTATCTTTACTGATCGAAGTCACCCCGCTGATCGAAGTCACCCCGCTTTACGGTAAATTCTAAATACTGGACATCTTTTAATGCAAATTTCTGCTTTCAGTTATGTTTGCTAATTTTGGTAAAGTTTGAGTCATACTTTTCATAATCCTAATCGTTATTTACTTTTTGTGTTTGGGAAGTCTTAGTATATAGGAAGATTGACCGTACATACGTAATCACTGTGATATCCTGAAAGCATATAAATTTGATGTTATTTTGTTCATTATGTTTATTGGGAGTTAATGTAAGTTTCGTATTGTGTCAGGTATCCTTTCATAATGCCCTGGCGTGTATAAGTAATTAAAAATTTAATGTTTTTTAAGTTTCTGAATAAATTTTTATACTCTTTTCATGAAATTTAGTTCAGGTAATGGCGTATATTGGTACTCAAATTAAAGCACAAATTTCTGTTTTCAGTTATGTATGTTGATTTTGTATGTATATAGATGTATTTCGTATCATTAAAATCTTGGCTTTCCTTTTTGTCCTTGTGAATTAGGAATTCTTAGGAAGATTGACAAGACATATTGAATTCATAAATTCATAACATTTACATGGAGTTACATGCATACTCATTGTCTTATCTGAATTGATCACTGAATCTTTAATATCATTTCGTACCAACAAACTAAAGAACGTTATGTCATTCAGATATAATCAAGTTTATTGGTGTTTATTGGTATAAGGTTTTGCATAGTGACAATTATGTTTTTTCCAGATTTTTGGGGAGTACATGATCAGAAATTTAATATATATTGAGGATTAAACTTTTCTTAAATTTCAAGAATGTCATAGTCTTTCTTTCTTCATACTTCAGCTGATTTTGCAGAAATCCTTATGCCTGCAAGGGCATCTTTTTTTTTCAAATCGCGTATACGCAAGCTGTTTGAAATACCAATCAATGGTCGTGTAGCCAAAAAATGTATACTTCGTGCATGCGTTTACATGAAATCAACACATGAAGCGAAAAATTCGTACCGTGCACGTCTTCGAGGTGCCAGCGCAGTAACCCACTTAGATTTAAAAGATTCTTGGATTTGAAAGAAATTAAAGATGAAAAAGATCGTAAAGAAGTTCTCAATATTTTGTGAACAGAGTGAAAGAGATAAGCTTTTGTTACGTTTTTATTCTAAAAACATTATTCTTGTTTTTGTTTGCTTTTATAAATTTCTGAGTGTTCGTTTGTACACGTGTGGATTGTATTGCTTTTTAAGTCCTGAATTAACACAGCTCAGTTCAATGTCCTTCTCAGCTCCAACATACTGCATCACTTATATTTGATGTTTCTCTAGCTATTTAAATGAATTTGTATGCCATCATTTGATTTGGTTTAGCCCGCAGTATAATTGTCTGAAATATCTACCCACACTCTTGTATCAGAGCTGTGGTACCCAGTTTCCCTCACATGGCATGGGTCGAGCCGGGCGAAGGAACATTCACTTGCCAAGTGAATTGTAGTGACGCACTGGGTATCGAACCTGGACCTCCCAGTCGGATGGCAAGTACGATGACCACTATACCACTATGTTTTAGATCTTTCAGATGAATTTTACGTCATTATATACATTACACCATTAGTTCATATGTATACAAAGTTTCACAATGCCCTGGAGTGTATATGATATTAGATTAATGTCATAAATAATTCAATCATTTTTCGAATTTTGTATAAAGAGTTGTGATATTATACTGGTCTTGAATATATCAATTCAGGTCAGGAATGTTTGTAAATACAAAACATAGTACATGCCATATTGTCAAATAACTCGTAACTTATACCTTAATATCTTATAATCAAACTAAAGCACAAATGTCTGATTTCAGTTATGTTGATTTTAGTATGGGTGCATTTTGCATCATCAAATCTATGTTTTCCTTTTTGCGGTTGTGATTTTGGAAGTTTGTCAGAAGGATTGGCTGCATATATCGAATTCAGAAATTCAGAATGTTCAGAGTAACATTAGAATAAGTTACATGCATACGCATCATCCTTTAATATTATTTTTTATGTTGATCTTAAAGTCTTCCTTAACGCGATTTGTAAATATGCAAAGCATTTCTTGTTATCGTTGTGATATGGTTTGTGCCCTAGTATAGAGTGACCTTTGTATTTAATGCCTAAATAAGGCTTGCAATAGTGGCATTCGTATCCCAAACCAGGATATAATCATACTGATTTTGTATATCGGATGGACGTTTCATCAATTGTACCGTAAATTTACGATTAACGCTTCGTGTATCTTGAATAAGTGTTGTGGACATAATTAAGACGCGGTGTCACGAAACTAAGCAACCGGCAATTCGGAACAGAGAGAACACCTTCTTAAGGTGTGTCATATGTTGTGTGGCTTGGGCTCCAGTTTCTGTGCGATAGGGTTTGAATTCTCAGTATTAAATCTGCATTTCGATTTTATTTCATAAAATCGGAATTACAATGCGGGCGCTACGCGCCCTTTCGTAATTCTTCAATTTTGTAAAAGTGCGTAATGATTACCCGATTTGACTATATTTGAAAATAGTGAAGTTGTTTCGATCTGCAGCAAAGAAAGTTGCTAAGCTCTCCATGTCTTCAGCTGCTGTTGAACTTTCAAAGGGAAGTGCTGTTGCAGATGTTGGCGTTTCGGTCGACGGTACTTGGCAACGTCGAGGCTACTCATCGCTAATAAACAGAGTCATGTCTGTGTTGTCAATCGACTCAGGAAAGGTCATTGACATTGAAGTAACGAATAAGCATTGCAATGGATGTGTTAAAATCAAGGCCAAAAAGTCTAAAAACGCGATTGTGGAGGATAGCTTGACATCAGATCATGACTGTAAGATTAATTTACTGGATCGTCACCAGGCATGGAAACGGAGGGAGCAAAGCGAATCTTCGAAAGATCGATATCTAAAAACAATTTGAGATATACCAAATTCTTTGGAGATGGGGATAGTAAAAGCCATGCGAGTATTGAAAACATTATATTCTGGCTTGAAGGTGCGCAAATACGAATGTATTGGTCATGTCCGAAAGCGTGTAGGTAATCGGTTACGCAATCTGAAAAAGAATCTCAAAAATATTGGTGGTAAAGGAAAGCTGACAGCCAACATCATTGACAAACTCCAGAACTATTATGGTATTGCCATCAGAAGTAATGTGGGGAACTTAGAATCTATGACGAAAGCTGTACATGCCTCATTGTTTCATGTTGCATCTTCAAAAAGCAGCAACTACCACATCCATTGCCCGACTGGTGCTGAGAGTTGGTGCGGCTTTCAGCGTGACAAAGCCCTGGGCACGAAAGATTACAGAGATAGCAATGGTCTTCCAAATTCTGTTATTGCACATGTGAAACCAATTTATGCTGATCTAAGTAAGAAAGAGCTCCTTGAAAAATGCTTACATGGTCTAACGCAAAACAGGAACGAGTCATTCAACGGCATGATTTGGAATCGCCTCCCAAAAACCACCCATGTGGGTATCTCTACACTTGAATTTGGGATATATGATGCATTGTGCAACTTCAATGAAGGAAGAAAGGCTAGCCTTGACATTTTGTCAGAGGTTGGAGTGTTCGGTGACCATTACACAACACAAGGATGCATTGAACTTAACGATAAACGTGTAAAACGCTCAGCCTATCACGAAAAACCCGCGGTATGTAAGGCACGAAAGATTAAAAGGGGACAGAAAAAGAGAAAAGCAGACAATCAAAATGAGAAAGAAGGTGTTACCTATTAAGCTGGAGAAATTGTTTAGTTGATTACATTATATTCGAGGTTATTGTGTGGATTTAATATACATATATCACAGATTGTTTTAAAATATTAACGTTATTTTTCCTTTTTCGGCGTTTTCCTAAAAACATGCTTTTTTGACACAAGTTTTATCATAACTTTTGATAGGATTAATATTTTTACTTGAAATTTTCAGGGAAGTTTCATCACTGCAAATACTGTGATCTGAACTAAAAAAAAAAAATGACTCAATTGGAAGTTGAACTTTTTCTATCCTTAACAGAAGTTCTAAAAATTCAGCGCTCAATTCAAAATGGCAGGTATTTTTTCAATTTTTTTTATTTTAGATCATTAACCTATCTTTTATGAAAATTCAGTCCAAATCTGATAGAATTTACTTGATTTTTAATGAAGTTATGATCTAACTAAAAGTGCAAGGTTTCTCGGCTTCCGCCATTATGGCAGTTGCCATGGTAACATTTTTGAAAATTTTTTAAATGACTTTTTCTTAACTTTTGATATACTTCAATAAATTATTCAAGTTATATCAAAAATGTTAACAATGACGATTTTTTTCTGACTGGGGGTATCCTGCCTTAAGGACATTTTTATCCGAGATTCAGGTTAATGAGTTATATCATCGTGATTATTAAATGATACATTTTCTTACGGTTATCAATGCGTACAATAATTGACAGAATTTTCGCAAGGTAGGGGAAATATATAGTCACATTTTTGCGAATCTTGTTATTTTTTTTAGAATTATTTTTATAATCTTTTCAGTTTATTATGTACTTTTAATTTTCTGCACGAAGAGCCAATGTTACGGAAGCCGAGAAGGGACAACGTAAATAATTCTGCAAATCAAAAAAAGAATTTCAAAATCAGAAAAAAAAAATCAAAATCAAAAAAAGATTTTCAGTTGTAAACATTATTTTTAAGAAATCAAAAAGAAAATTTACAAACAAGAGAACGAATTTACTTATCAAGGAAGAAATGATAAAGTCGGGGAAACACACATGCATGAATAGAAAGATAAAATGAGTCCTTTTGTTTTAAAATAAGTGAAACAAGAATGAATAAAAGAAATTACGCAGAAAATAATTATGCAGAAAGACGCACAAAGTTGATAAAGTTTTAGTGCAGTTAAATCGACAACCGTTTCGTGACTACAAGATGGCGTTTTGTGTTGCTTTCGGTTGTCAATTAAATGAAAAGCATGTTTTTTGTGGAAAATGCGGTTGCAAAACACCTGAGCGAAATGCAAGTGACAGTGAGAACACTTCAGCAGCAACATCAAAAACTTTATCATTGAGCAGCTTCTCTACTAATCAAGAAAAAACTCGGCAAACTTTCTTTAAGAAGAAAACGAAACCACAACTGTCTTCTTGTTTTACAACAACTTACACGTCCAAAAGATCAGTCGTTGTAAATGTGGGAGTCGCAAGAAGAGACGAATTTAATGAAATTAAACCAGTGAGAGGTAAACGACTACCTGTAAAAGTCGTTGATATTGCTACTTCGTCCGAAATATTAATTGCAGCCATTGATAAACATGCTAAACATGATCAAGAATTCTGTCAACTCGATGATTGGGTTCTGTTGTATCCAGATCTCAAGGAGATCATATGTCTACCAGGAAGTGGAGACAGTTTTAAACTGAATAAGTACAAGGAAGATCTTTGTAAGGCATACTCACAGATACTGTTTTACTTCATGTTCATCAACAGACTTTTATGATGATAGCAACAGCAAGGATACTTCAGATGTAAACAGTACTCACCAACTCGACAATATCTTTGTTGACAACTTTTTTAACACAAGTATGCTTCAGGATGAAGATCCTTTCAGGCTTTTATCGTCTGTGTCATCTCCTGCTGATGCCTTAACAGCAGCAAAAGATACTGTAGCACAACCACTTCAGTTAATTGGCTCTACAACAGACCTTACAGAGAATCAGAACCTTATGAAACCTACTAAACCAAAGGAAGAGGTTGGAGTCACTTTAACCTATTCCAAAAAGCTGCAAAATTTATTCTCATCTCTTACTGCCGAAGATACTGTTCAGCTTTCTATAAGACGTAGAAGAATTTGGTTGGATACGGTGGAAAAATTGAAGCGTATATTTAAAGATGGCATTAAGCCCTTCAGTGTTCATTTTATTGGTGAAGAAGCCATTGATGCTGGAGGACCTCTAAAAGAATTTTTTGCTACTTTGTTTGATGATGCAAAGAACTACCTATTACGTAGTGGAAACAATACAGGCTTCACATTCCTTCATGATGTGACCAAACTAAAAGCTGAGGATTATAAAGTGTTTGGATCTCTAGTTGCTTTAGCTCTTTTAACAGGGTGTGCTGGGCCAAGGTATTTCATGCCATCTGTTGTTTCAAAGCTATTTGATGAGTCGATTGTATTTTTAAGCATTGATGATGTGCCAGACGTTGACATCCAAAATAAACTTTTTGACATTTTGGGCGCCAAAGATGAAGTAAGTTCCAAAAAGGCAGTTGAGATTTTTCCTGAAAGATTTGAAATGGGAGCAACCCAGCTTGAGGTGGCGTTTGCAAATCAGAAACAGTTTGTCAATTCCACCATTGAACAATGTTGCATTTCAAGTTGCTTTGAAGAACTACAGCAATTTGCTGATGGTTTCAATGTTCTTGGTCTCTTTTCCATTATGAAGGCCCACCCTGAGGAAAGTAGAAAAGAGCTTATTGTTTCTTCCTCTCAAAAGGCAGCTGAACTAGTAAGTTCTGAGTTCTTATGGACATAGCTATTCCATGATGTACCCTTAAGAACAATACAATTACTTGATATGAAAAATGTCTCTCGAAATATTATCTTATGAGCTCACGTTCGTTTGTAGTAGCTGGAGGTCTGTCTGGTCCTGGAAGGACATCATTCTTTGATCCACAGTTAGTACAAAATATTAAATCAGCAGGAAATAGCAAGCCACAGTCAGTGCAGAACACCATGTTTGTTTTCAAACTTCAAATTTCTGCTTTGTTCACAAATCATTTTGCGATTAAGAAATTACACTCTTTTCTCGATTCAAAGTTTACTTTTCTCTTCCTTTTGAAATGTTTTCTTTCTTTGTTTTGAAAATTCTTCTTTTTTTTTTTTGATTTCGAAATTCTTTTTTCGATTTTTCAAAATTCTTTTTTCGATTTCGAAAATCTTTCTTCGATTTCAAATTTCTTTTTTTGATTTCGAAAATCTTTTTTCGATTCCGAAATTCTTTTTTCGATTTCCAAAACTCTTATGCTGTCCCTTCTCGGCTTCCGTACAATGTAAATAATTGGAAGAGGCAAATACACCAGTTTTCGTGTTTGCTTATCATAAAGTTTGTTTAATCCCTCCTCATCGTTACTGCCCCCTTACGAAATAAAATCAGCTCTACGTGTCTTTTTTCCTTGAATATTGCCGAATAAAAAAACACTGTTTCATTGATTATAGTTTTGCGTGTTTTTTCATTCTCTATCTGATGGTTTGAACCAATAAAAGTTCTTACGATAGTTTTGAACCCTGTTCACTGTAATGGTCGGACCTTCTATAGATGTTTTTGTTGACAATACGCGCTGCCTTCTCAATATTCAGCAGTGAAAACCTGTTTAAATAACGTTGCCATACAACTACTCTATGCCAAATTTCAACTATAACACTTATCCTCTCTCTGGTCCAACAAAATTTCCGTTTAAACATATAGCCGTATAGCCTCAACTCTTTTTCAAACTCTTAATTACTTCTAATTATTCCATTTGAGAACTGAAAGAACTGAAAGAGTGACTATTACTTGCTGAAAAAATGATGCAATTAGGAAAACAATGAAAACATAGAAACGAGGCGAAACTTGATAGCTAAGCATTAACTCGGCATTTAAACAGAAATTCGGGAAAGGTGCATAAGATCCGAGAAAGTTGTATTCAAGTAAAACGGAAAGTTTTTTGTTTTTACAACATATGTATTTCAAAAAACATACAAACAAAGCAAATCTACGAAGAGAGAGAGACAACAAAGATATTTTTCACCGAAAATACTGCATAAAAACTTTCGTATGGCTACTAAAGGTATTCAGATTTCTTTTATAGTCTCGTTAAAAAATTAAAATTAAGGTAAAGCAGGTGTAAACACCAAAAATTCGAGAAAAAAATACGGAAACATTTATGTTCTTCCACGAAAGACAAAAAATCCCTCTGAACCTATCTATAAGCTGTTAAAGACAATAAAAGAAGCAGTCTAATAATGTCTATTAAGACGGTGGGCATTCCGGGCAAAAATTGCAAGCCACGAAGTGAGCAACTATGCAAATTTCGTCGCCAGGTGCAATATCCTCAAGTTTGCATTCTCCAGGATTTAATGGATCTTCTATACATGCCTGTGTTATTTGAGGTACTTGATAACTGGAAGCAATTGGATCAACACTAAAGTTTGGTGGATTTTCATATTTACCATTTGCAGTTGACAAAATATTTTCTTTCGTCTTGGAGGCTCTGATGTGAAGTTCATTAAGGGATGGATCTGGGGATCCCGTGTTGCAAGTGTCACGCATTTGTACACTAATATCGAGTGTGCAGGAAGAGGCATCACAACTCAATGTGTAGTCCATATCACCAACAGCGGTTGATGACTCTGGATGGTTTCCACCAGCAGCATATATCACGGATGTATAGGTTCCTGGTATAGAAGTGCATTGTACCCAACCCCATCTGGAAGCACCTATAGCTTCATTAAATGTGTATTCATTGACGTTAGGATTTGTTACATGTTCATCTGGTTTAGCAAAAGCAGTTTCACAACCCGACTTTATACAATCTGGACCAGGAGTAGGAGTCGGATCTGTATCACAGATAACACTTACGCTGAAACGACCTCCCCATGAACGTCCAGTTGCAATTGGATCTCCATAACCTGTTTCTTGTGTGGCTGGATCAATTTCACCACTAGGCAATAATTTTGCAAGTGAAGCATGGGCAGATATCCAAACATCTTTACCACAAGCTTCAGCTGGTGTAAGGCCAATGCTTTCCCAAGTAGCACAATACTCTTTTGTTGTGGGATAAGGTTCCGTAAACGTGTCCTTGTATGGATACTGCCCAGGTCTTGGGTTTCCCTGTTTCGTTGTTGGCATATCAGCAGTGTTTACTCCGACCCAGAGATGAGTTTCAAGGAGATGAAAACCATTTGCTGTTTCATATTTAGCGCAAATTTGGAGGTTATCAACTCGAACACTAACAATCCCAGCCTCAATGTGTTGACCAGCAAGCAATTTGACAAATTCTGGATCGGTGCTTGTTGGAATGCTGGAATGAACCACCGCAACAAACGACAAAACCATCAAACCAACAAAATACATCTAAAATAAGGAAAAACATTCGGTATTGGAAACGTGTTGCACTTTATTTGCTCGTACAAGACAAAATAATGCCCGCCACTTTATTAATTGGTACTTTCTTCTTCCACTTTCTTCCATCCTTTTATGCGTTACGTTAACTTGGAACGGGTGTGCGAATGCATTCAATTTAACTGCATTAAATTTTGTCTTAAATTATTTTAAACTTTCCCGCAGCAAATAAAAAATTTGCCTTACCTTTTGTTGCATGCAATACAAACACTTGCAATGTTATCGTATCAGAACCAAAGTTCGTTTTGAAATTTACCTTGAGTCTTTGGCTTTTATAGATGAGATGAGATGAGATACAGATAAGGATATTGCTTGTTTAATAATTCTGCCTTGGCAACCAAATGGACGTTGATTTTAAACTTTAAATTTTGATTGTTTTCCTAACAACTATTTAACAACAATGAGTTCTATGTTCAACACAAAACCAAATTAATTATCATATCATTAGATCTCTCCTACATTGTTCACGACTTACCTCTAGATCCCCTACTGACATTAATATGAAAAGATTGCTAATTTGACCAAAAAGCATCTGCGAATACCATTGGAATTTCTGTATTGCTTTGTTGTCAATTATAACAATACTTTTACGATCTCCATATCAACTATCTGTAAACATTGGCTGTGGATTCCTGCAAAATGAGGTAATTTTTGTCAATAGTTTAACAAAGAGGAATGACGTGAATTGGAACACACAAGGTCATTATAGAGAAGACAGGAAAAATAATATAAAATCATGGTAAGGAAAAACAATTATGTCTAATTTTCAACATAATTCGAATCTTCTCGTTGGTGGTCCATTTGTCCATTTTCGTCAAGTATTAATGCCAAAAATGATATGACAATAAAACAATCCAAAAAATAAAAAAAAAACAACAACAAAAAACGAAAAAAAAACAAAACAGAAAAAACAGAAAAGAGTATTTTTCGTCCCTGCGAATAGGAAAATAAAATAACCACCTTTTACATTGTTTTTTACAAAAGCATAAAATGGAAGACATTTATATTCACATGTTTTATACATATTTACCAAGTTTCATTTGTTTTGAAATCAGTTTATCTTAGCCACTGCGAAATGAACAGACCAGGTTTAACTTTAATGTTTGATTCAATTAAATAATATATCACTGGATGATAAAACCCTTCTTGCGGGTGATGAGAAAAGTGATTGAAAAAGTGTTAACTGTAAAGGAGATAATGTCGATGAGAACTCTCCCAATAACATTCTTCCATTTATACGTTTCACGAGAAATCATTTCTCATCAAAATATTCTTTTCCCTTACAGCTTCACGTTTTCTTTAATAAGCATCAAGTTCATATGCAGGATTAGCAACAGTACTACAAGGATCTTAGACAAATTAGCAACATGAAATTTTGAAATGATGCAGCACTAGCATAGCTACAGCACATTTTTTGAAATTGTTACATTAGGTTGTTATACTAGGTTGCAGTACTAGATTATACGCTTTGTATAATGATTTGAATGAGGTAAACAACGTACAAAAACGTTTTCAAGACGGGACATACTTTGAATTAATGCTTAGCAACAAATTAAGCACGTGTTTGTGCCTGTGTTAAACATAATGAACTATTACATGCAGATCTGAGGATTACACTATGCTAATGTCAGTAGAAATAGAATAATTGAGAAACAAGCAGGTTCAGTATTGATAAAGCGCTCAAACAAAGTAAAAAATGATTGGCTCTCTCAGAAGAAAACTGCTGACACATTTTTTTCTCGACATGATGACAGTTCATTATCTTGAAAATGTTAAGTTATTGATTTGTATTTCAATATACGGAAAGACTGCTAATGTAACGCTATTTATTAGCGAAGATAATTAATTTGAGAACTCTCAAATCTAAATTTTCTAAATTTTATTTTGCTTTGCAAAAAGAATGGTCGTGCTATGGCCCACCTAGCCCGCTCGTCGCCGCGGCCCCTGTGTTATATGATAAGCATTACATATTACGTGACTGCTTTCCGCGCTTTTGTACTTTTGTACTTTTGTAAAAATTGTCTGTGCGGAGAGAGAGAGAGAGAGCTCTCAATATAAACGCGAAACAAAGTCACGGAGATAAAAAGTAGTCATTCATTTATTTTCTATTAATGCTTAGCAACAAATAATTTGCCGAGATTTCGCTACTATGAAGAAAGTGTCATAGATTTGTGTTTGTGATCACATGAGAAACGAGCCAGCCCGTTTTGCCGAGATCTCGCTTTATTTAACCGAATTTTCTCTACGTCAACACTCTGTGCACAATTCTCTTTTATTGAGCAATTCACTTTAAAATCTTTCAACATTTTGAAGAGTATTTATGTGCGCTTAAGTCTACATTCTTAAGTCTAGTTCGTTGAAGCGTAAGGTATCATATACACTGATCTTAGATCACTGAGAAACATTTTTCTGCTTTGTTTAATTTCATTTCTCAATGTTTTTAACTGTGATGAACAACCTCACGACGTCAGGCTGCTGGCCATTATGAATTTTGATTTTTATCGGGAAATTAATATGGCGGCCTATTGAAGCTCCATTTCTACATCTCTAGACTTTTCAAGTACAGATAACAGATATACAGTGGAACCTCCTTAAAGCGGACACTTACGGGACCAGAGATTTTGTCTGCTTTAGAGAGATTTTGTTTATTTGGCCGGAAACTCGGAAGAAACTCTCCTCGTAAGTCGGGAACCCATTAGGTATGCCCATATTACCCTTTGCTATTGCCCAGTTAGGTAAAAATCATTCATTAAATTAAATATGACCAGAAAATAAACATTTGTTTGGCGCAATAAAAAAACCGTTAGGACTGAAAATTACCGGGGAGCTGGTCATGAATTACTATGTATATTCCACGTTAGTGGACAAGACTGTCACCTGTCACTTCCTCGTTAGTGTACAAGGCTGTCGCTTGGCTAGAAAAAAAAACCATATAACAAAAGAACAAGAAAATATTGTAAACATATGTTTACAATGAGAAAAAGAAATAAAATACTGAATTTTGATGTTCTTGTCGATTTTTTTCGGTGTCCGCTTCATAGAGGTAAATTTTAGGGGGAATTGTCGTGCGGGACCTGGAAAAAATGTCTGCTTTAAGGAGGTGTCCGCTTTAGACTGTCCGCTTTGGGGAGGTTTCTTTATAAGAGTTTATTAAGGATTCGTCCGGGACAAAATTGTTTGTCCGTCTAAGGAGGTGTCCGCTTTAGAGGATGTCCGCTTTAAGGAGGTTTATATAGAGGAGTTTCTTAGTGACGTAATGTTTATGAACACCAGTGTTCTTTGCTCGATAATTACGGTATATTGCAACATAGAATATCATTAATCAAGTCATTTTCCTGTGAGTATGCGCACGCAGCCTCGCAGGAAATAAAAGTCTCTTTATACACTTCAAAATGTTGTCACTTTATTTGGTTCTCTGGAGTTCCCTTAAAGACAATCGACATTAGAAAGTTTCAATACACATTAGCACTTCCTATCTATTTTCGTACATTGTATTTGATTTTTAGTATGTACAAGGTATGAAAGTGTAATTAACATTGGAAACTCGTCTATAATTTATTAATTATAATTTAATTATAACATAACAATTAAAATTTTTTAATAATATCATAAACGATAATGAACATAGTTTGCTAATGTGTTTTGGCGCATATCACCTAGACATCGTCCTAAAAGCAGCATTGACGAATATGCGCAATAACAAATTAAAAAATGCTTATTGCTTGGGAACACGGCCGGCACAAAACGTTTTTCGGACAGGACAGGAAAAATTTTCTTTTCTTTTATTTTAAATATTGATTATGCAAAATATGGTTTCTGTAAGTACAACAACATAAAAATATTGTTACTGAGAAAGATGAAGGTGAATTTTAGTGTACCCCTCCGTGTTGCTATCAGAGAGCTTACGCAACTGCTGGTCCTACGGTGGCTAATTATGTTGTTGTGGTAACTTTATAATATCTTCTAATTAACACCTCTAATTAACGGACAAAAACCCTTTGCACGGACGAAAACATGGTCAAAACTTTATATTTAACTTTATAATTAGCGGACAGTCAATCAGCGGACACTTTGATTAGCGGACAGATTTTCATTGCATCGAGATCTATATTTGCTCTCTTATTAACGGACAAGGGAAATTAAAGAAAAGATAGCAATATTTATGATGTTACAATATTTATTTACGCGACATTCTTTCTTTTTCTATGATAACCAGCTAGTCATTTTAAACATTTACTTTTCATTTCTCAAATAGATTTGTTTTCTTTTCGATTTCCTTTTCTATCCAGTCGATGGCTTTTCGATGCCCAGTGCAAGTGTATCTAACGGGAATCTCCAATCCATATCCCGCGCCTCTGTTCACTTGCTTCCCAATGATTTTACAAGTGAAAAAAAATTTGGCAGTTGTAGAAACTGCAACAATACTTTGGATATATTCATTGGTGCATTTCCAACAATAAAGCTCCGACAAAGATCATCACGGTATACGACAATCGCAAACTCATATGCGTTGTTTTCCTTTTCATGGTAGCATTTTAATCCCTCTTCGCCTATAATGGGAGACCACACGTCTTTGTTTATATGAAAATTGTGGACGTAAGAATCAAAGGATAATATAACAATTTGCAGTTTAATTGGTCAATTTTTTATATTTATTACCTATAAATCCTTACCCAGGTCAAAACGTTTGAAAAAAATAAAAAAAAGTTTGACGGACAAAATTAGCGGTCAAAACCTCTCCTCACCAATGGTGTCCGCTAATTAGAGATTCCACTGTACCCTCTTTTCTACGTAATGACCACCATTCGTATTTTCTACGGCTACGGCAAACTCAGTACTTTTTCGTCGTGGAATCTACACAGCGGATTGGTATCTGCAACACTGTGCGTTATTTTACGATCTCTTTGAATTTCCCAATCACCTGGTTCACACCGCCTTAAAGCAGTAATCGCATTTCTTTCACCGCACATGACAGTATGTCAAGTAAGTATGAAGAATTAAGAAGCCTTTTATAACATAACAAAAGAGCAAAAGGAGGCGGTTCTAAGCAGACCGCTTTTAAAAACACTTGGTATTTTGGGTGATTTTCATCGGCCTAAGCCAGTGCTTTTTCTCTTAGTGAAAAAATATGTTGCAGTTCGAGTATCTGCCAAATATGCAAAATAAGCGCTTTATTCACGTGATTCCTCCGGAATGGAGATTTGATGTTGAATAATTCCAGTGGTAAAGATATCGGAATGCAGTCCTCTTTGTCTGCTTGTTCATCAGAATTCTTAAATTTCTAGTCTGGATAACTTTAATTTAACATAGGTAACAAACCTAGCTGTTATCTACATATTTTACGTGCAAATATGTTAATGATGGTAATGATGTTTTCCAATTATTATATTCTATTAAAAGTAAATTAACGTTTCGTTGACCACTACCAATATTATGTGGTTATTTAATTGTATTGAATGCAGCATGATTACTGCAAATTAAGTGAATAAATAGTATCAATTTTTAAATACAACAAGAGGTTAACAAGAGGAAACTCTTTTCCGGCCTTTTTCTTCCTGCGCTATTTCAAAGGAATGTGAGATGTAATGTGAATGTCGATGTAATGTCCTTTTAGACGTCAATAAACATTGATGGACAAACGTCTGTGGTGAAGTAATTACCATCCCATGGGTGTTTACAGATGTAAATAAGCTTTCCGAAAAGGTGTCATACTTGATATAAACATACATTCCTTTCAAATGGATGAATTAAAAAACTGTCACATTTCGGATTTTGAGTTTTTTTCATCAACCGATTGAAAAGATGGTGTTCTACTTTCCTGAAGGCTAGCCTCTATTCTTATCTACTTTGGTTAGGCCAGATTTCAATACTGAACTGCGGCTATAAAAGTGAACGAGGAGAAGAAGGAAATGCCCATTTTAACATATATTTCGCCCTATGGAGAAATATATAAAAATAGATTCAATCCATTATCGTTAGGTGAGAATTATTTTGTTCTATCTCCATTTTGGAAAAAATGAGCCTCGATTGTTTTCAAGCTTTTCAGGATTATTTTGTTATTTCTCCATGAGCTTTTTCCGAAAACAAGCGCAAAAATCTTCTTCTAACGGCAGTCTTATCTTGTTGGTTTCTTATAGATTCAATGAGGTTATGAAATTTAAAACTTAATTTTCTCATTTTAAAAAAAATGGAGAGAGAACAAAATAATTCTCACCTAACGTTATAATTTTGCTTTGCGAGTCCTTAAAACATCAATCTTTCAACATCACAGCATTATTTACATTCCAAAAAATTCGAATTCCGCGAGACCATTGCGTTGTAATGTTGTTTTAACGTAAAATAGGTGTTGTCAAGGAGCGTTTAATATCGATTCAATTCAATTAATTGTAATACCAAAGAAATGTGATAACCTCGTTCTCTGCTTTGTAAGGATTGATTAAAATAGTAGTACAAGTAATGGCGTTTTTGGAAGAATAAAAAAAAACAAAGGACAAAAACATATGAAATTTACATTTCATACTGCACATACTTGATGTATCTTTTTGAAATAGGCATGTATTTCATGACAAAGCGGGATCTAATAATAGTGTACCGAGAAAATACTTTATGCACATAATTTCGATGTATTATAATTTGAAATAACTGTTTTTTAATTCTTCTTTCTCTCTTTTTACAAATACCATCATAACCTTTATAGTCTGTTCGCATACCTTAGCGAAACGAGTTTCCTGAGAAAAAATAGTGATGAAAAGTAATTGTGATAAGACACGCGGTATATATATGAATACGCACGATATTGCGCTGTACGCTAAGGGTTAATTTTGCCTACGTTTTTATCGGGACTAAAATAATAAATTCCAAATCCCCCGATAAATATTGCAAATAATTCCAACATCTGCTCCTACAGTAAATTGCGACGTCAGTTTGGGGTTACTTCTTCATAAAATGCCTGTTTGAAAAAAAATTCTCTGAGGGTATTACAAAGTAGAAAATGTGGTTATTACAAAGTGGGACAGCTTTTTGGTATTACAAAGTGGGACAATCCTTATTACAAAGTGGGACAGCTTTTTTATTACAAATAGGGACGACTTTATTACAAAACGGGACAGGTATTTCAAAGTGGGACAATTTTATTACAAATTGGGATAGGTATTACAAAGTGGGACGATTATTACAAAGTGGGCTTTAACAGAGGTTAGAAATTATTTAGCCCACGGGGACTTTATTTCTATTTAATTCACTATGTATCACGTTTCCTAAACTGATCATTTAAATGATAATGTAGCTACAGTGTGTTTCATAGTGTTGGAAATGGAAATTTTAAAGCTGTTTTTTTAAATGAATATACCGAATTTCAAAATAATTTTTACATCGATATAAAGTCATTTTCAAGTTCTTTCGTATATTTTTGTGAAAAATGAAAAAATGGTTTTTGAAAAAATAAGGAAAATATCTTGGAAAAATGTAATTAAAGACATTTAAAGGCATTTTCCTTAATTTTTAAAAAAACACTTTTTCATTTTTCACAAAAACATCCTAGCCGAAAGTGGCTTGTTATCGATGTAAAAATTATTTTGAACTTCGGTATATTTACTTAAAAAAACAACTTTAAAAATTCCATTCCCAACATTATGAAACACACTGTATTTCAGCATTTAAGTTGTGATGAAGTTTACTTTAACTTCATTGAATCTTTAAAAACATCAAGAAGTGTACGAGTAACCCAGAGAAAGCTTCACCACATTATTTCAAAATGTAGATCTCCTCGCAAAAAAATAATGCATTTGTTTTCAAGATTGAACCAATAAAGGCCTTCTTTAGATTTCGGATTGCCTCTCAGCTAAGAGGAAATACGCATTGGTTGCTTGCTATTGTTATTAACATAAACTCATTAGAGATAGCTACTTGCCTCCGACTTTCTTGGGATTGTGAACAAGGGGCTGCCAGTTCTACATCAGATACATCAGGTCATTGTTTCATGCTAAAAAGGTCTGTTTCGGCAAGTTTTGAGGAATACTTCAACATACGTTCATGTTATCCTTATCATATGTATCACGAGAACATATAAAACGTGTTTCCTGTGAGCGATTTCCACAGTGACGGGTAGAGGACAGGAACCTCTCTGTTAAATCTTCATCATTTCCATTGCAAGTTGAAATGGACCAATAGTTTTGATTCACAAGCAGGAATTCACTTTTCCCGAGACCGTGACAATCTTCACAAAAGTACCATAACCAGAACATTATTGATGTTTGAAAAAACTTTTGAACGGAAAAGAAGACGTGTACACTATTTTAGATTAGTTGAAGTAAATAAACGGGGGTCGAACATTAATTTTAATAAAGGTCTTGAAAATATTTGTTTCGCTATGTTTTTCCTTTTTTGTCGGTCTTCATCTTTTATTTTGTGACGTAATGAGGTATCCGCGAGAGTAATCCTGAAGATTTCCCTTTTTTCATCATTCTCAAAACATGACTGCCAAAGAAACGTTTTCAGCTACGATTATAAAATTTCTCAATATCGATGTGATTTAGTGAGTTATTTAACATCAATGCGAGTACTTTGTTTTTGTAACCTTTAATAAACAATTCACGCCATTACAAAACATCTTTTCATGAAATTCAATAAACAATTTACGCCATTGCACCAATAATTATACAGTGACTTTCCTTGGTTCATTTCTTGATTCACGCCCTTTACAAACGATAAATTAAACCTTGGACTGAACTTTACTACCCGCGCCAATGTTTACAAAAACGACTGATGTTCAAAATTGCGTTGTCGTATTTTTGTGATTGTACTTTTTGTTGTGTGCTTCATTTAAGTATCGTTATTTGTCGTCAGAAAAAAAAAATATGTTTAACTTTTTTTTTATCCAAAGATTTCCATATTGTTGCTTCAACATTATTATTAATATCGAACAAAAAAAAGTCGAAATGATTATTGATATTGAAATGGACATTTTTCAATCTTTGTATAATAACAAAAATTATCCCAAATAACTTGCAAAGTTAATAACACTCGCTCGCCATCCATGTTCAGCCTGCGTTGAGTTCAGGAAAAATTAAATTGAGAAATTGGCAAAAGTTTTCGCAAAATGGTAGTTTGATGGTACATAAGCACATTTATCATTACCAATTCCTTAAGTGGCAAATCAATTGAATGGGCGTTTTTGTAATAAATTCGTTTTCTCAATTTCGTTGAGTTCACTGATGGATTGTGGGTAGTAGCAGTCAGAAAAATATATTTCTTGTTGTTTTTCTTATTTCAATTATTGAAAAATTAGTTCTTGCGTGCAAAGTTGCGTTTTCTTGGAGTTGATCTAACATGTCTGGAATACTGGAATAGACGGATACAAATTGTCAACATCAAATGAACGCTCCATTTCGTTCAAGTCAATTTCTCACTTGTCTGTTTCTGTTACGAATTGGGCGTGCTAAAATTCAATGTCTGTGATTAACACCACATGGATAAGACTCATTAAAATAATTAAGATAAATCATGTGTAAATATATTACGTTTTTTATATATTATTCGTTTGTTTGTTTATTGATTGGTTGTCTACGCAACATCAATATGAAGCCAATATAAAGCCAATGTATTAACTCAGGATCCAATAGGGATAACCTGGGATAACTCACGTTTTTTAGGTTCTGCAATATTGGCAATAGGGTGACGAAAAAATTTTGGGTGAAGGGTTCTATGATGTCATTAAAACATTTGATCGACGTCAACTCCGAAACGATTCGTCATAGGCATATGATCCTATACATTTTCATGTTCAGAATTTGAGCTGGTAACAGATGGAAACACCTTCTGCTGCCAATTCCTAAATTTTATTTTTCGTTGGGTGGCGACAATGCACGCTGAATACTGAGCTTAAGATATCGAATCGTCAGAGCGTTAACGACAGCGACTGCTGATTTAAACAAAACCTAATAATTACATCATTAACATACTTGCACGTTCTGTGCTCAACGTGAAAAGTCATGTTTTAAAGTCGTTCTGACAACGGAGACGCAAATGTAGAAATGTTTTGAGAAACATTGTTTGAAAATGTTCTTCTCTTATGTAGATTTTATAGTAACTGATAACTTTTCCACATGTTAATAAGTTTATCAATTTAATGGTGAGAAGTCAGTGAGAAGTCAGTGAGAAGTCAATGAGAAGTCATGGCTATGGCTTTTGCATTTCATAATCTGTATCATGTATTTTTATCATTGCAGCAGATGTTTCTCTTTCTTCGAGAATGATGTTGTTGATACGAATTGTTCTTTCATATGTTAGATACTAAGACATTTTTATTTAGATGAATGATTGCCCACTCTTCTGCTGATGCAGTGCAATTTATCTATGATCAATCTCCATCATCTGTGGTTAATTTAATGACATTTAATTAAATGACATTTAATGACATTTAATGACTCTTGAGACACTATTAATCCACCAATTAAAACCAGAGTTAAATACTAGAGATGAATTTAAAAGTCACGTGCTTACCATAAAGTTTTAATTGATTTTATTAGATTCCTGCGAAAGCAAGAAAGCTATTACAACCGGCTTTCGTTTTTGGATTTCTGCGTAAGCAAGAAAGCCTTTACGATCGTCTTTGTTTTTTTGGATTTCTGCGTAAGCAAGAAAGCCTTTACGATCGTCTTTGTTTTGTTTTTTTTTTCATCTTACTGTCCAAACCTAGCGATTTTTTCCGCCGTCTCAATCTTCATTGGTGCATAAAGCGCCACTATTTCGCAAGGGTGCTAATTAACTTTAATAGCGCTAGTTTATTGGCTTGATATTTTCCGCCATGTGATCATCCGGGTATTTTTCGACTTCACATTTGCACGCCGTTCGCATAATGGTAGAAGAAACCGAAGAAACCCACTTAGACTTCCACGTGTTGACTGATCAATATTGAACCATGGAGGTATAAAACAGAAGGAGAACGAACTCAAAATCTGCTATTGTACTATCCGTGATGCGCTGCATTGTTTAAGTCCTCAGTGTGTAATAACATATAATTGCTATCATCTTGCATAATTTTTATAATTTTGGCGTTCTTGCGTGAAAATTTCGTTCATATCAATTCTCCAATGTGATTAAAGATCGTTAGGGTAAAGTTCTTAGCATGCATAATCTGTAGGAATTGGGAGAATTATGCAAAAACGTCACAAATATGCAACGAAAACATTGCAACTTTAGGTCTATATATCTCGTGATCCCCTCAAGCAGTTTCGCTGAGCTTCAGTTTTTGAAGAGAGAATAATCCTAAGTTTTTGCACGTACCGCGGCACTATCGAGGCGCATTTAAGTGAGAAGATATGTAGATTGGAACTTATACATGAATTACGCGATATCTTCAACTCTGTATAAAAACATAGATTTTCATTTGTTTCTCAAGGAAGCTTTAGGTTTAATAATCTGCTTGTCACTATGCAGCAAGTTGATCCGTTGTTATAATGGATGATATTTGGTTTTTAAATTGTCGTTAATTTTTAAAAAAGTATTCGTTTCACCGACAACCAGCCGAAAGCGCATCACGGATGACATCAATGTGATACCGCAATGAATAGAATAGTCATTATCTGAATAATAGAAAAATAAGAGTTCGTTCTCCTTCTGTTTTATACCTCCATGATTGAACAGATTTAAAAGAAAATTTAAGGAAGAAGGGGAGAAATTTATAATTATCTTACAAAGATTCTACTGCGTTCATTCTTTTCTAAAAACAAGCTCTCAATGTTTTATAAAAACAGTGTGTGAAAAGGAATGCTTTTTTTTGGAAAATGTCTGGAATTCTTTTAAGCCTTTCTAAATACCAAAGATCCTTTATTTCATGTGTGGGCTGTAGTGCTTTTTAAGCTCTGGATACATGCAGCTCGGCTTAGTTTCCTCTTCAGCTGTAACAACATACAAGAATGTTCTGTCTACCCTCTACCTGTGCATCATTTTATGTTTGATGTTTCTCTAGCTATTTTAGCTTATTTACTTGTATATTCTAAATACTGGACATCCTTTAACTCAAATTTCTGCTTTCAGTTATGTTTGCTAATTTTGGTAAATGTAGGTCTTAGTTTTCATAATCCTAATCTTTTTTTTACTTCTGGATGTTTGTTGGGAAGTGTTAGTAATTTGGAAGATTGACCGTACATGCGTAATCACTGTAATATCTGAAAGCACATAAATTTGGTGTTATTTTGTTCATTAAGTTTATTGGGAGTTAACGTAAGTTTCGTATTGTGTCGGCTATCCTTTCATAATGCCCTGGCGTGTATACGTAATTAAAAATTTAACGTTTTTTAAGTTTCTGAATAAATCTTTAGTATAAATCTTTATAATCTTTTCATGAAATTTAGTTCAGGTAATGCATGTTTCTAAATTAAAAAGATAGCAATGACATATTGTTACTCAAATTAAAGCACAAATTTCTGTTTTCAGTTATGTATGTTTTTTTTTTGTTGTATGATGTATTTTGCATCATTAAAATCTACGCTTTCCTTTTTGTGCTCGTGAATTAGGAATTCTATTAGGATGGTAGGCATTTACATTAACTTACATTGTCTTATCTGAATTGATCACTGAATTCTTAATATCATTTCGTACCAACGAAATAAAGAACATCACGTCATTCAGATATAATCAAGTTTATTGGTGTTGATTGGTATAAAGTTTTGCATAGTGAAAATTATGTTTTTTTCCAGATTTTTGGGGAGTACATGATCTGCGGAAATTATTAAGCCTTTCTTAAATTTCAAGAATGTCAATCATAGTCTTTCTTTTTTCATACTTCAGCTGGTTTTGCAGAAATCCTTATGCCTGCAAGGGCATCTTGTTTTTTTTTTCATCTTACTGTCCAAACCTAGCGATTTTTTCCGCCGTCTCAATCTTCATTGGTGCATAAAGCGCCACTATTTCGCAAGGGTGCTAATTAACTTTAATAGCGCTAAGTTTATTGGCTTGATATTTTCCGCCATGTGATCATCCGGGTATTTTTCGACTTCACATTTGCACGCCGTTCGCATAATGGTAGAAGAAACCGAAGAAACCCACTTAGACTTCCACGTGTTGACTGATCAATATTGAACAGATTTAAAAGAAAATTTAAGGGAGAAGGGGAGAAATTTATAATTATCTTACAAAGATTCTACTGCGTTCATTCTTTTCTAAAAACAAGCTCTCAATGTTTTATAAAAACAGTGTGTGAAAAGGAATGCTTTTTTTTGGAATTCTTTTAAGCCTTTCTAAATACCAAAGATCCTTTATTTCATGTGTGGGCTGTAGTGCTTTTTAAGCTCTGGATACATGCAGCTCGGCTGAGTTTCCTCTTCAGCTCTAACAACATACAAGAATGTTCTGTCTACCCTCTACCTGTGCATCATTTTATGTTTGATGTTTCTCTAGCTATTTTAGCTTATTTACTTGTATATTCTAAATACTGGACATCCTTTAACTCAAATTTCTGCTTTCAGTTATGTTTGCTAATTTTGGTAAATGTAGGTCTTAGTTTTCATAATCCTAATCTTTTTTTTACTTCTGGATGTTTCGGAAGTGTTAGTAATTTGGAAGATTGACCGTACATGCGTAATCACTGTAATATCTGAAAGCACATAAATTTGGTGTTATTTTGTTCATTAAGTTTATTGGGAGTTAACGTAAGTTTCGTATTGTGTCAGTTATCCTTTCATAATGCCCTGGCGTGTATACGTAATTAAAAATTTAACGTTTTTTAAGTTTCTAAATAAATTTTTATAATCTTTTCATGAAATTTAGTTCAGGTAATGCATGTTTTTAAATTAAAAAGATGGCAATGACATATTGTTACTCAAATTAAAGCACAATTTCTGTTTTCAGTTATGTATGTTGATTTTGTATGTATATAGATGTATTTCGTATCATTAAAATCTATGCTTTTCTTTTTCTCCTTCTGAATTAGGAATTCTGTTAGGAAGATTGACAAGACATATTAAATTCATAACATTTACAATGACTTACGTGCATACTCATTGTCTTATCTCAATTGACCACTGAATCTTTAATATCATTGCGTACCAACAAAGTAAAGAACATTATGTCGTTCAGTTAATCAAGTTTGGTATAAAGTTTTGCATAGTGACAATTATGTTTTTTCCAGATTTTTGGGGAGTACATGATCAGAAATTTATAATGCGGATTAAACTTTTCTTAAATTTCAAGAATGTCGTAGTCTTTCTTTTTTCATACTTCAGCTGATTTTGCAGAAATCCTTATGCCTGCAAGGGCATCTTGTTTTTCTTCTTCTTCTTTTTGTATTCCTGCGTAAGCAAGGAATACTTTGAAACCGTTCGTGTTTTTTTTTTTTTTTTTTTTTTTTACTGTCCAAACCTAGACCAATTTTTGTCGATGGGAAATAGTCAGTCAAATCCTCTAAGTTCCAAACTTACATTTTTTCTATGCTTTAAATGTCTTAACTCACACTACATTCATTGTGTGCAAGTAATTTGCTTGAAAAGACTCTAAAGGTGTATAATATAAGCTCTACTGAAAGGAATAGTTGACACATGGCTAAATCGCAGATGCCAAGGTAGAAATGTTTTTCACGTGAATCTTATGCAACGTTCATACGTTTTCCATAGTTGTTTTAAAAATGGAAGCGAGAAAATTTCTTGGTTGAATATATGGATATAGAAGAGGTTATACGGCTGTCAAACTTAAAAGAATCAAGAACATTTATGATCCAAACTGATAATCTACGTGAAACTAATACTCTTAGTAGTTATTCGTGATAAATAAGCAGTTTTTGATGCTTCAAATCAGATATGAACGACTACAAAAACGGTATGCTTACATCGATTTAAAAAAATGCGTAAGGTTTCTATTAGTCTTTTTCTAAATATAATACAATTTTCTATTTCATGTTCCTAGGTAAGCTATCCTGTTTTTATAAAGCTCTGGAATCTTGAAGCACAGCTCATCTTCCTCATCAGCTTATACCCATTTTGTTAATCAATAGATGACCACTTTTTTAATTGACTAGTCGAATTTAAAATATTGTATGATTCTAAAATTTGTATACTATCAAGCTGACGATAAAAAGGAAACACAGATATTTTTATTATTTCGCAAGGCCAAGTAAAAGTTTTTTATTATGAAGTTAGTAAGTAAGTAAGTAAGTAACGGGAGTTTTTAGTCCTTGGGCTTCCATCCGTAATGGCTGGTTCTTCCGCCCGCCGACTTGCAACTATTAGTTGACTTACTAATGGATCTAATGGATTTTTAAACAGACGGTGTTCCTTTTTAAGCTTGATCTCCGGCAAAATTTTTCAAAGTCTCTTAACTTTTATGATGCTCTCGGGAATGTAATTAAATGAATTCGAAGTTATTACTTTTTAAGCACAGACTTTTCTTTTTATTACTTAATTACTTCTTGAAGATTCTTTAGGGAATACAACTTTGAATTAAAATCTTTTTTAAAAAACTCTAAATTGAAGCAAGACTGAAGTTTTATATGAGACAACAAAGTTTAATTGTTATCGTTGTTAAAAGGTAAAATGTAAAATACCGCAACATTATTCTGCATTATGCATATCTTTTTAAAGCGTGAACTAATATCAGTTCTTTCTGAAATCTTTCTAGAAAGTCTTACAGTCATCTGCAGGAATACTTCTGCCCGGTAGGGCATCTTGTTTTTCTTACTGTCCAAACCTAGCGGATTTTTGAAATTTCGTGCGTGCATTTACATGAAACCAAAGCACCGTGCATTGCATGTCAGCGAAAGATTTACTAAAGTTTCTTTGCTCAATATTAAATGGATTTTAAAGAATATATACATATTTTAAGGTGAAAACAGAAAATATATAGAAGAAACTTATAATTATCTTGGACTATGATCATTCTTTTCTAACTAAAAAGAAGTTCTCAACGTTTTGTAAACAGAAAAGTCAAAAGAGGTATATATATTTATATCAACATTGACGTACAGGCTTCCGTGGCACAGTTGGTTGGTTCAGTCAACTATTAACCGAAGGGTCGGTGGTTCGACCCCATGTAGATCTTCTGTTGTTTTTTTTTCGAATTTTTAATGATAGTTAAATTCTTAACTCAAGTTAACAGGCGGGCGCACTGCAGGGCCCGGGTCTGCTTTTTATTAGATCTATTATGTTTTTTAGCACGCGCATCTATCATGGCGGCCTCTGTTTACTTTTTACGGCGTGGGTGACAGATCGTTTTTTAATTTGGCTTAATCCATTAGTATCTTGTCCATCGCTGATAGTTATGACCTCGTTTTTTAATTGTGGCTTGAATTTATTACTTGCAATGTATTTGCTGATGGCTATTTCACCGGTTTTGGCCGGTAAAGACCGTGTGAGGAAGAGGCATGTTTCCTCTCCTCAATCTACAGTGGATACCCCTGCACGTTCTCGCGAGGACTGGTTGGCAATGTCCGCCGAGGCGTTGCGTTTAGCCTGCAATGCCGTGAATATTGCTGCTACAGGAACTAGAGCTACTTTGGCCGACCGGTTGTTTCTGTTCTACCATCCGGACCAAGAAGAACAAGGTCAAGGTTCGTCAAGCCAAGAGTCCTCAAGCGTCACAGTTCCTCCTGTAACTTCACAGCAGAGCGATGGCATCAGTTCACCTTCGTCATCTCTGGCCCAACAGCCGGTCGCGTCCTTTGACTCAGGTGTGGCTCAACGCTTGGCCGGTGAACTGTCAGCTTGGTTGGGTGATCGCCTCCGGCACGAGTTGTCCTCCTTCTTCACTAATCGCTCTGGTCTACAGCCACCTAATTCGACCATCAATTCTGGGCCCACGGTCCCTGCTGTGCCTCCTGTGTTTACTGTAGCGGATAGTACTTCGGCATCCAATGCGTTACCGCCGAGCAGTTCCTTTGCGATCCCACAGCATCAGCAGATCCCATTCCTGGGCTATACAGCATCCGGCTTTGATCAAGATTCGTCGTGGGTACCACGTTTCTCTGGCTGGCAATCGCAGCAACAACGCCATCAAACTCAACCAGGGAACTCAATTTCGACGCCTCCGTTACCGCAACCTATAATTGAACGTATCCGTCGTGGTGAGTTTGTCAATTTTGACTTGTTATTACCTAACACTCCAGCTTCTGGTGCGTCCGACGAATATACTTTTAAAGTTGTTGGTGGCTCGTCTCCATCTGTTTCGCTGGTCCCCAAGAATCAGGGTAAACCAAAGGTGTCGGACTTTAATTCGTGGATGATGGCTTGGAACTACTTTTTACAGTGTTATTTGCATTTTTGGCCTCACCGCTATCTTGAGCTTTTGCGTTACCAGGCTATCATCACGGATTTTGCCCATCGTTTCGCCTTTGCCGCGTGGGTCAGATACGATGTGGCCTTCCGGCACCAGATTGCATATAATCAATCCCTGTCTTGGGCCAGGTTAGACGATGATTTATATAACGTTCATTTGAGGAGTGCCGTGAGCAATGTTTGTTTTTACTGTCACAATGCGGGTCACTTTGCTAATGCTTGTCCTTTTCGGTCCGGAGGGCTTGGCTCGGGTGCTCCCCCGCAGCCCTTTCGAGCCCCCCAGCGATCTTCTGGGGTGGGCATTGGCAGTGGCCCACCAGGAGCCTGTTTCTATTACAACAGCGGACAGTGTACCAATCCAGAGTGTCGCTTCCCACACCGTTGTCGCTCTTGCTCCGGTCCACACCCAGCGTGCGCCTGCCCCAAGCGCACTTCGCGGTGAATTCTGCCCGTTACCTTGTGGTGTTGTCTCTTCCGTCCGGGTTAATGTTTTAGAACAATTTCTGCTCAACCATCCTGATCGTGCTTCAGTGTCTTATGTGTTATCAGGTTTTCGGGAGGGTTTCGACATAGGTTTTTCTGGTCCTGTTTCAGCTACTCGCCCTCGTAATTTGCTATCAGCTCTTAATTGTCCCGATGCAGTCACGGCTTCTATTGCCAAGGAGGTGTCTCGCGGTCACACCTCCGGTCCGTTTGTTGTGCCGCCTCTTAGTCCTTTGCATTGTTCTCCGCTTGGAGCTGTCCCTAAAAGTGACGGTTCCCAACGCATTATTTTGGATTTATCTTCTCCTCGCGGGTGTTCAATTAATGAATTCATTCCTAAAGAGCCCTTTTCCGTGAGGTATTCTTCTTTTGATGATGCTGTAAAATTGGTTCACTCGTTGGGGAGGGGAGCTTTTATGGCGAAGTTAGATATACGCCATGCATTTCGTCTTTGTCCTGTCAGGCCGGATCAATGGTGTTTGCTTGGTTACTGTTGGGACGGATTATTCTACATCGATACTCGACTTCCGTTTGGTAGTCGATCTTCGCCTTTTATTTTCAACACTTTCGCTGACCTGCTTTTGTGGATCCTTATTCACGTGGCTGGGATTCCATTGATCATTCACTATTTAGACGATTTCTTTACATGTTCGTCATCCTTTGCACAGACAGCTCGCGACATGTCCGCCATGCAATCAGTTTTTTCCGAATTAGGGGTTCCCCTCGCAGGTGACAAGACTGTCGACCCTACAACTTGCCTCACCTATTTGGGTATAGAGATAGATTCGGTGTCACAAGTCATTCGTTTGCCTCCTGATAAGCATTCATCTATTTTGTCCTCGTTAGAAGGTTGGCATCAACGTAAGAAATGCACTAAACGGGAATTACTTTCCCTTATTGGTTCTTTATCGTTTTCCGCTAAAGTAGTTAAGCCGGGTCGTATGTTCCTTCGTCGGCTTATCGATCTGTCTACCACTGTTTCGTCTTTAAATCACCACATTACGTTAAACGCGGAGGCTCGTGCAGACATCCATTGGTGGCTCGAGTTTATGCCTTCGTGGAACGGTGTTTGCATGTTTCAGCAGGATGAAGTCACTTCGGCTAGCCTTGCCTTCTTCACCGACGCTTCGTCTCTTGGTATTGGTGCTGTGTTCCAGAAACAATGGCTTTACGCACCTTGGCCTGACCACTGGCAGTCTGTTCACATCAATGTTAAGGAGTTATTTGCTATTGTTGTAGCTGTTTGTTCGTGGGGTTCTCTCTTGGTTAATAAGCAGATTGTCATCTTCACCGATAATCTCTCCATTTCTCAGGTTTGGCTTAAAGGCACCTCGTCTAATAAAGATATCATGAAATTAGTCAGGTTTTTATTCTTGTATACTGCTAAGATGAATATTAATATTTTGATGCAACATATCTCAGGTTTTCGTAACTCCGCTGCTGACGCCTTATCTCGTTTGCAGGTTGGCCGATTTCTCCGGTTGGTTCCTTCAGCACAGCATCATCCAACCGAGATATCCGAGGAGCTGTGGTTCCTTCTGCGTTAAATGTTTCATTTTTTCATCAGTTTGCACTGGCTAACTCAACGTTACGTACTTATTCTACCGGGTACCAGCACTATCGTGTATTCTGTTCCCAAATTCACACACCACCGTTTCCAGTCACCGAATGCACGTTGGAGCGATTTGTTGCCTCTTTAGCACAGTGCGTGGCATTTTCCGAATCAAAGTTTACCTAAGTGGCATCCTTTATCATGGAATTATGGCTGGTGTTAATTCTTCCATCTCCTCCATGCATCGTCTATACTACTTGCTACGGGGCATTCGTCGCTTTCAAGGGTCCCGCTTTCGCCGCCCTCGTCGTATGCCGATTTCTATTAGACACCTTCGCATTATTCACCATCGCCTTGGTTTAATGACCTATTCCGCGCATGAGATTTTGGTGTTTCGTACAGCTTGCACAGTGGCGTTTTTTGGTTTTCTTCGTGTTTCCGAATATGCATGTCCTTCCTCATCCAGCTTTTCACACGACAATCTTCTTTTTGGTGACATTTCTTTTTCCGAAGACCTACAAGTTTTATCAATACACATTCGAGCTTCAAAGACCGATCCATTCCGATTAGGTTCTGTTGTTCGTATGGGTGCCACGGGCGGTTGCCTTTGCCCGATTCAGTTAGTTCGCCAGTGTATGCTAGCTCATCCATCTCGTTCCGGTCCGTTTTTCACGTTCCAGGATGGCCGTTATTTAACGCGTTCTGACATGGTGCGGATGCTGAGGTTTTGCTTACCCGAAGTTCCCAACATAAACACGCATTCGTTTCGTATTGGTGGGGCGTCAGCCGCTGCATCTGTTGGTATCGCCGACAGTACCATCCAAATCATGGGCCGCTGGTGCAGCGACGCCTTCCGTCGGTATTTGCGTATTTCTGACTCGACTATTGTGCATTTGTCTCGCTCTTTAATTAACCTGGGCGACACCACTAGATTTTGGGACAGTGAGTCTAGTTCTTCTCATCATTGGGGTTTGGTCAACTTGGGGCAATTTGGGGGGCATTCGCGTTAATATTATCGAGTTTTAGCCTGGTCATTGTTGATCAGAGCGTCAGGTCATTGTCGACCACTCAATATCTGGCCGTTTCCTATTCGCTGGTCATTGTTAACGGCGCCAATTTACTCATTGTTGAGTTATTAGTCATTGTGGACTTTGGTCATAGTGGACCCTTTTACGTCATTGTTAGTTACCTTAAGCGATGCCTCCCACGTGTCCCAAGCCTGGCCAAACACATGTTTGTCTTATTCTTGCGTTTCCCCGCCCAGCCTGTTAAATATGTCATAAAATATTTCGATTTTGGATTTTTGCGAAAGCAAGAAATACATTACAACCGCCTTTGGTTTTTTTCTTCCGTTTTTTTCTTACTGTCTAAAGATAGCGGTTTTTACATTACAGTTACATATGTAGTTCTGTGGTGCAGTTGGCTAGTTACTCGGCTGGTAACCGAATTGTCGGTGGTTCGAGCCCACTTAGATCGTGTAGCATTTTTTGTCGAATTTCATAAATGTCATAACATTTGTCATTTTTCATGCTTCAACAGATTTTGCAGAAATCTTTTTGCCCGTAAGGGCATCTTGTTTTATTTTATTTCCCTTTAGACTTGTAACATAATTAGTATGTAATATATGTGTATATGTAATGTATCTATATATTAATAGCCGATTCTCTGTTTGTTTGTTTGTTTGTTTGTTTGTTTGTTTGTTTGTAAGTCACGCAAAATGGTAGATTGAGTTGTGAGCGAAATTATTTCTTTTTTTGTGTGCGACGTGAGTTTGAAGCAAATACATTGCAACCCCAATCGAACGTGACTTTTTTTGGCTGAGGAACTAATAGGAATAACGTTTTGTTTTTATTATTATTGTCAGTTTTATATTCCACGTTGACTTGGCTTTGAAAACAATACATCAACTGAGAAACTAACTGATTAAACATTTTGGACAAAAAGCAGCAGTGGCAGAACGTGACAGCATGTGCGGTTTGCCAGTGTATCCTAACGCTTTCCTGACTGTCTGAGACGGGTGAACTTTTTTCGAACAATCAAAATGTTTAAAAACCGATAGGTAAAAAAAAGAGAATCATGAAAGAAAATATTTTTTTTTTACTTTTGTCTTAATAGTTGTCTTAATTTCGTTTAATCGATTTCTTTTAATCTATTTTAATCTGATCGAACGTTTTTTATTCACTTTATTCATTTGGCACGTGCATTTTTGTCTCCTCCCGTGTGATCTTTTTAAAAAGAGCAACCATTTTTTCACCTACTTCTGACAGCACCCATGTTAGAGCGCGTAAAACAAAAGCTAATAATAAGTTGAAAAGTTTTTTCTCTCTGCGTTTTGAGTGAATTGTTAAACTGATACTTGATTGGTTTAAAATCGTAAATAAAAGCCACGTGAAGTTCACGTTCGGAATGCATTGTGTAAAGCATTTTAAATGTGACCGCGACAATGAACGGCTGAGTTAATAACATGCAAGATTTGAAACACCAGGAACGTATTTCTTTTCACGTGCAAACGAGTTTTATTAAGCGATAAAGCCAGCAGCAAAGGAAGTCTTATCAATGGTTTTAAGTGCAATAATTTGGAGCAGGTGGTCATACAACGCAGGCTGAATATGGGCGGCGAGCGACGCCGCCTTGGCGGCTATCTATATATTAAGGTAGATTTCCATTCAACAAATTTGCTCGCTCGCTCGATAAAAAAGCGCTTCTATATATTAATAGCCGATTCTCCGTCTGTTTGTTTATTTGTTTGTCTGTCACGCAAAATGGTAGATTGAGTTGTGAGCGAAATTATTTCTTTTTTGTGTGTGCGACGTGAGTTCGAAACAAATACACTGCAACCCCAATCGAACGTGACTTTTTTTGGCTGGTGAACCAATAGAGATAACGTTTTGTTTTTATTATTATTGTTAGTTTTATATTCCAAGGACCACCGTTGGCTTGGCTTTGAAAACAACACATCAACTAAATACAAAGAAACTAACTGATTAAACATTTTGGACAAAAAGCAGCAGTGGCAGAACGTGGCAGCATGTTCGGTTTGCCAGTGTATCCTAACGCTTTCGTGACTGTCTGAGACGGGTGAACTTTTTTTCGAGCAATCAAAATATTTAAAAACCGATAAAAAAAGAGAATCATGAAAGAAAATATTTTTTTTTGCTTTTGTCTTAATAGTTGTCTTAATTTCTCTTAATCGATTTCTTTTAATCTATTTTAATCTGATCGAACGTTTTCTATTCAATTCATTCATTTAGCACGTGCATTTTTTTCTCCTCCCGTGTGATCTTTTTAAGAAGAAAAACCATTTTTTCACCTACTTCTGACAGCACCCATGTTAGAGTGCGTAAAACAAAAGCTAATAATAAGTTGAAACGTTTTTTCTCTCTGCGTTTTGAGTGTATTGTTAAACTGATATTTGATTGGTTTAAAATCGTAAATAAAAGCCACGTGAAGTTCCCGTTCGGAATGCATTGTGTAAAGCAAGAAAGTCTACTAACATTTTAAATGCGACCGCGACAATGAACGGCTGAGTTAAGAACATGCAAGATTTGAAACACCAGGAACGTATTTCTCTTCACGTGCAAACGAGCTTTATTAAGCGATAAAGCCAGCAGCAAAGGAAGTCTTATCGCTGGTTTTAAGTGCAATAATTTGGAGCAGGTGGTGATACAACGCATGCTGAACATGGGCGGCGAGCGACGCCGCCTTGGCGGCTAGTCTTATTATAATAATCCGCGATTGTGCATACCACTTTTATTTTAGAGAGTGATATATTTAGTTTAAATTTACGGTCATCGTCCTCTTATGTGCGCGTAAAACCACGTAGAGCGAGAGACACTTTTTTCACGATCATTCCAAAAGCACGTGGCATCATTTGACGTCAGTTTTTTATGATCACGGGGAATCATTGCATTGCATCCCCAATCGAACGCGACGTTTTTGGGGAAATATCTCGAGAACCAATAGGGATAACTGACGTTTTTTAGGGTCCGCGATACGGGTGATGGGGTGACGCAACATCTGGGCCTAAATTTTATTTGGTACTGCGGCTATGACGTCATCGAAATCTTTGATCAGCGATATCTCTCTAACGGTTGGTCGTAGCGAAACGATCCCATACATTTTTTTGATCAGTTTTTCGAGCTCTACAACATGGTTACATTTTCGGTTTCCAATTCTTAAATTGAAATTTTTGTCGCGGGGATTGTTCACGGGAAAGGCGATTTTGACCCATCCTTTTCGAAGTTAAGTTCGGTAAAAAGTTTTTACCCGGGATACTTGTATATACTAATTCACGTAGTGCATCCCACTTTTATTTTAGAGATTGTTGTGTTTTTTCTAAATTTACGGTCAAAATCTTCTTAATCGTGGTCATTTTTTCGTTAGACCATTGATAATTGGCGATTAGTATAATAGCACGCGGCGTGACGTCAGTTATTTTTGTCGTATCACGGGGGAGCCATTGCATTGCATCCCCAATCGAACGCGGCGTTTTTGGGGAAATATCTCGGGAACCAATAGGGATAACTGACGTTTTTTAAGGTTGCTGACACTGGTGATGGGGTGACGCAACATTTGGGACTAAATTTTATTTGGCACTGCGGCTATGACGTCATCAAAATCTTTGATCGCTGATATCTCTGCAACGGTTGGTCGTAGCGAAACAATCCCATACATTTTTTTGCTCAGTTTTTCAAACTCTACAACCTGGGTACATTTTCCATTTCCAATTCCGTAATTAAAATTTTCGTCACGGGGTACACACACGGGAACGCGTCGTATTTCTGCAGATTCTTTTCGAAATTAAAGTCGTAAAAAGCTTTTACGCGAGATACTAGTATATACTAATCCGCGTTGTGCATGCCACTTTTATTTTAGAGAGTGTTGTGTTTTTTTATAATTTACGGTCAAAATCTTCTTAATCGTGGTCATTTTTTCGTTAGACCATTGATAATTGACGATTAGTATAATAGCACGCGGCGTGACGTCAGTTTTTTTACCTCACAAGGGATTCATTGCATTGCATCCCCAACACGTTCATTTGTGTGCGGCAAGTTATTATGCGCATGTGCGAACATTTTCTCTGAAAAAGGCGTTAAAGATGGCGGAGTGGACTGGAAGAGAGATTGCTTTTATTTGTTTTTCTGGATGATTATGTAATTAAAAGCATATTTAATACGGTTAGAGACCGCTGACCGAATGTCATTGCAGACACAAGTCATTACTTTCACTTTTACAATTATTTTTTTAAATTCTACTCACGTGGGGAAGAGTACAGGATCAGCAAAGCGAGCACTGTACAAACTGCATTTCCCAGAGGGTATACTGACTAATTGCTGAAATATATCACAAAAAAAATTTTTCAGAGGGTTTGTTGAATATGTATTGGTAGTATTAAGGTATATGAAGTAGATGGTGCATAATTTGATATGGTGTCAGTTTTTTATGGGTATTTTTTTTGGTTCAAAGATGGCTCTCAGATCAAGCACCAAAAACCTTCATTCAGGAACACTTTACTTCAAGAAAGACTGTGAATGTGAAATTGTTTTAACTACTGATAAGCTATATACAAAAATTAATGTATTTTGAACCTTTGCATTTCCTTTTTTGTCTGCTGTGGTGTCATTAACTGGGAGAAACCCAGTTCTTGAATCCGGCAGATGTAATACCAGCTTTTAACATTTCCTGATCATTTGAGTAGCACTGACGTTTCACTTGTTTCATGGTATCTGTTTTTAAGCAGTCCCATCTCGATTAGTATATTTAAAGCTTTCGAATAATTTAATTTCTAAAGTGGTAAATCGAGTAAATGTAAACAGATTTATTCTGAACAAGGAAGCTTCGGAAGTCAATGCGTTTTTCTGAAAGACTGTTTATTCATTCCCTTACTTATATACCTTATGGTGAAGTCAGCTTTTATAGATGTACATTGGGTTAATATTTTTTCGAAGAAGCTTCTGAAATTCGTTTTACTCTCTAACAAATGTTGATTCTGGAGACATTGATGGATAAAAAACTTGTGATTTATGCATTCAATATATTTATTTGACTTTAGCAGAATAATGTTTTAACGTTTCATTGTTTACTAGCAGGTTATGTAATAAATTATAAACAATATTCAGTATGAAAATGGAAAAGGTTATTGAAGTAAAATATTTAATTCACAAGGAGTGCATAAGAAAAAGGAAATTGATGCTTGTGAACATAGATAATTCATAAAGTATTGGCAGAAATTTGTCACTATTATCGAGGACGAAACCGTTGAAGAAGTAATCATTTCTAAAGGGACATTGTTCATGTAGAGATTGTTGAGGAGGAAACTGTTGAAGAATTAACAATCTCTGAAGATACAGATGTAGCTTGTTGATTAGAATGTATCAAATTTTATGACAATTCCTCACTTGTTTCGTACAATAATGCTGTGTTTTTGGTGAAGCTTTTGAAGATACACTGGAATCTTGTTATGATTCGTAGTCTTTTTTGGAATGAATAATCATAGATACTTTGAAACAGTTTACTTTCGACATTATTATACTTTTGGTGTTGTTTGTCAAAAAAATTGGCTGGAAAAGAAAAATTATATGTTTTTTTATTAATTGTGTATAATACTTAATTTGTCTAGTTTAACTTAGAACAACCAGATTTAAATGGTATGACATTGGAATTAGTTCTTGAAATTTCCTGCTTGATGACGTGTAGAACTACATTCTGAGGAATTGCTTTTTTGTACATTCAAATTCATTGTTAACTTTTTGCTGTGTTTTTAATTAATTTTAGGTTTTTTCACATCCAATTTTGAACTTCACTCTAAAGCATTTAATCATTTGTTTAACATTACTATCAGTGACAACATAAGTAAAGTTTGCATTGCAAAGTGGACATTTTGTTTCTGTCTTTCCATATTTTTTGTCAGACAGCAAAGGCACGTTGTGTGTGTTTTCATTTCATAGCTGAATAGGTTGTAAATTCAATGTAAAACACAAAGGATGTTTGCACAGTTCTGTGGGTTTCCAGCAGATAGTGTGGGGTTCATGTTATCAGCAATGACAAAGGGAAGGAGTGTTTTCATATGTTCAGAAGATTTCAGATTTTGACCAAACATTTTTTTTTTTATCTTCCCCTTTTGTGGATTTTTTTTGAAGTCTGCCTTTCGCTTATGTTTTCACAGAATTGCAGAGAATATATTTGGGAGTTTCCAGACCACTAAAAAAAGGTGTGATCCTCTCTGTGTGTTCACGAAAGTTTCTATATTCCTCCATTTTGAATAACAATTCAAGCATGTGTTTTTTAGGGTAGATGCCTGCTCTATCCTGACACCAGTCAACCCCGAATGCTATCTGTTATTCTGTAAAGTAAAAGTATAATTTGAAAAAGGATTTTTTTCAGGCTATTTCCACACGATCCACTTAGTTTCTCGAATGTAGTTCAAGGGGTAGCCATATTGAGGTGGTTGACGATATTTCCAATAACATCCTTAAAAAAACTGACACCAACGTGGAATTTTCAGGAAAACTAGATAAAAGATAGATGTTTCGAATTAAATTGTGTTTCTTGACTTGAAAAATATTTTGATCCTTCGTTTTGTCGTTTTGATGAAGCTATGCCTGAGAGCACGTCTCTGTAGTAAATCAGAGAATAGCTATCGATTCAATCGAAAATCGAATATGATAGCTGTGTCTGTTTATTCTGTGGTCTTATTTAATTCAAACAAAAATATCTGCTTTCGCTTTTTATTAACGAAATATGATAAGTTTCCTAATTTACGAAGGTATATGAAACTACTCAAAATCTTTCATCAGAAGTTTCCATGTTGATTTTTTATAATCTCGCTGACGCATGCGCATAATAACATTCCGCCTGCACGCAAAACTGAACGAACGTGCCAATCGAACGCGGCGTTTTTGGGGAAATATCTCGGGAACCAATAGGGATAACTGACGTTTTTTAAGGTTGCTGACACTGGTGATGGGGTGACGCAACATTTGGGACTAAATTTTATTTGGTACTGCGGCTATGACGTCATCAAAATCTTTGATCGCTGATATCTCTGCAACGGTTGGTCGTAGTGAAACAATCCCATACATTTTTTTGCTCAGTTTTTCGAGCTCTACAACATGGTTACACTCTCCATTTCCAATTTCGTAATTAAAATTTTTGCCACGGGGTACACACACGGGAACGCGTCGTATTTCTGCAGATTCTTTTCGAAATTAAAGTCGTAAAAAACTTTTACGCGAGATACTAGTCTACTTATACTAATCTGCGTGTGTGCATACCACTTTTATTTTAGAGAGTGTTGTGTTTTTTTTTAAAATTTACGGTCAAAATCTTCTTAATTGTGGTTATTTTTTCGTTAGACCATTGATAATTGACGATTAGTATAATAGCACGCGGCGTGACGTCAGTTACTTTTATCTTATCACGGGGGAATCATTGCATTGCATCCCTAATCGAACGCGACGTTTTTGGGGAAATATCTCGAGAACGTTTTAAGGGTTCAGCGATACGGGTGATACGGTGACGCATCATTTTGGCCTAAGTTTAATTTGGTGCTGCGGGTATGATGTCATTAATGTCTTTGCCCGACGATATCTCTCTAACGGTTGGTCGTAGCAAAACGGTCCCATACACTTTTTTGATCAGTTTTTCGAATTTGCGATTTTATGATTTATTTTTTCGTCCAGGGGTACGTACACGGGAATGGTGGATTTGACCTAATGTTTTCGAAGTTCGGTAAAAAGTTTTTACCCGGGATACTCGTATATATATAAAACAACAACAACAACAATAGCAACAAAATGCATACACTATCATATATACATACAACTTAAAACATTTTTGCACATTTTTATTCCATTATACTTGCCAGGTAAAATATATAAATAGAAAGCCATATGATATAAGTAAAGCACATCGACAAACAACTAAAATGACAATCTCGAAAGTGCGGGTTGAACTAGGGTGAGGAGTCAGATCAGTGCTTGCTGATATATATGGCTAACGAGAAATCTAATAAATAGCTCTTCAATTTTTTAGAAATAGCAGTGTAACTTTTTTCCTTCCTAAATGATAAAGGAAGTTCATTAAATAAACGACTCCCTTTGTCTTTGAATGAACCATCTTCATAAAATTCCAAGACGAAGGTATCTTCATTGCTGCGTAAGTTGCGTTTTGGATTTTTAAATTTCAGTTTTAGGTACTCGGGAAAACTGTCGTTATGTATGGCTTTGTGTGCTAATTTCAATACATTAAAGTTAATTCGTTCTCGCATTGGTAACCATTCTAATGTTATGACAGCATTGGATGTGCGTTAGTGGCTTTTTACGTAGCTGCATGTTGCAATAAGAAGCTTTTGAAACAGTCTCAGATAATTTTCTGACATATCGAAGTAGAGCACATTGCAGTTATCCAGTCGTGATAGAATTAAAGATTCTGCTACAAATAGGTCCTGTATCATGATTCTGTAAGTCTGAGACATACAAACTAAACAGGATCGGCCCAAAGACTGGCCCCTGCGGAACTCCGAATTACATGTTTAAAGATCAGATTTGTTAGCATCGACCTGAACAAACTGTCTATGGTTTTGAAGGTAACTATTCATAAGTAGAATAAAGTCAGTCCCAAAACCAAGTTTGTGCATCTTCGTAAGGATGATTTCATAAGAAACAGTGTCCAATGCTTTGGAATAATCGCAGAATACTGGATCAGATGGGAGTGACGACCCTATCCAGTCCGATCCGATCCGATCCAGCTAAGTGGAAACCAGACTTTACTGGTGCTATTTCCTTTTCGCACACTCCACTCTCCGTCCAGGATGCTTAAGGGTCAGGGTTAGGACTAGAGTTAGGATCAGATACATTTAGTGGGGTGCAAAAAGGAAATAGCGCCAAGCTACTTATGTAGTGTTCCTTGTTTGTTTATATGTTTTTGTAAACTATTTTGTTTATACAGAAAACATTCCCAATCAGAAAATTTCTGTGCCCAAAATGTGTTCAAAATAGTTAAAAATACCTATTATCAACTTACGAAAGATTATTAATTCTTCACAGAAATGCTTTTCTCATATGTGCAAATTTTGCTTATTAATTTTAACTTTGAGGGATGCATTTACTTCACAATCCTTCTTGATAATGTTTATCAGTTTGCTCCTCCAGTTGATGTTAAACTCATCCATTCCTCGAGTAACTCGGAAAGTACCTATGCCTGTGTTTTTTCGGGACGTACAGCAACCAAAAATAGAGCAATTGGCCCCAGGCATCTTCCTTTTTAGTTAAAAAAAGTTGTCAACAAAGAAAATTCAAAACATTTCCAACTCTCGCGCTTTCATGCGGTGCATCACATTTGGGGCTGGGTTCTAGAAATACTTGGAAAGCAAGTTCGCAATATTAACGGCCGGGAAAACGGCCCTGATTCCAGACTATCTTTCTTTCTCCTATGATTATGGTGAACGAAGAGCTGTTACTTATTTCAAACATTTGTCCATTATAACTTTGGGGCAAAATAAACACAGTTGGAAGGTATCGATTTTTTTAAATTCATTTTGATTTGCTGTTATTTAATGTCTGCTTTTGTATGTCTGGATGTATAGTTCTGTGTTATATTGCTATTTGTTTATACGTTAAACCTTCTGCATATCAAAATCAAGATTTCGGTTAATACACGGTTATTTTATAAGAACGTTTTTATAAGAACACATGCCTCAGATTTGGCCAAAAAATAAGAACAAAATAAAAACAACCTGAGGCTCAAATCATTATTCTAAAACTTAAAAACAGCCCGAGCCTCAATTTTCTTGGAAAATAAGAACAATTCATCATGATGTGAGTTCTCTCACTGGTAAATTGTTTAGAAGTTTGTTTTTGTTTTTTTTGTTTCACCTTGCATACTCATATCGGGTCATTTTCAAACAGCAGCCATGCTTTTTATTTTATTTTTATTTTTATTGGAAGTTCCATAAATAAGAACAAAACTAGCCGCCAAGGCGGCGTCGCTCGCCGCCCATGTTCAACATGCGTTGACTTCACGAAAAATAAAATTAAGGAATTGGCAACCGAAAGTGTTACCATGTTGTAGAGCTCGAAAAACTGATTAAAAAAATGTATGGGATCGTTCCGCTACGAACAACCGTTACAGAGATATCATTCTTTAAAGATTTTGATGACGTCACAGACCCCTCCCAAAAAAAGTTAGACCCAAATTTTTTGTCACCCCATCGCCTGTATCGCGGACCCGAAAAAACGTCAGTTATCCTAGCGACAGATTCGAAATCAAATATCAAATATCAGTTTAATCAATGGTTCCAAAAAACCCCAAATTTCATGTGTTATTTATTTCCACTCAAAACGTAGAGAGAAAAAAACTTTTTATTAGCTTTTGTTTTAAAAACGTTACGCGCTCTAACATGGGTGCTATCAAACCGGGGGAAAATGGTTTCTCTTCTTAAAAAGTTCGCGCGGAGGAGAGAAAAAAGGCACGTGCTAAATGAATAAATAGAATAAAAAAACGTTCGATTAGAGAACGCTTAACAATTAAAAGAACAAATTAAATTATTAAAAGAAAAGCAAAAAAAAAAAAAAAATTTTCTTTTGATATGATACTCTTTTTTTAACTATCGGTTTTTAAACATTTTGATTGCTCAAAAGAAAAGTTCACCCGTCTCAGACAGTCAGGCAAGAGTTAGTGGCAAACCGAACATATGCTGCCACGTTCTGCCACTGCTGCTTTTTGTCCAAAATATTTAATCAGTTAGTGACTTTGTATTTAGTTGATGTACTGTTTTCAAAGCTAAGTCAATAATGTGGAATATAAAACTAACAATAATGATAAAAACAAAACGTTATTCCTATTAGTTCATCAGCCAAAAAAAGTCACGTTCGATTGGGGTTGCAATGTATTTGCTTCGAACTCACGTCGCACACAAAAAAAGAAATAATTTCGCTCACAACTCAATCTACCATTTTGCGTGACTTACAAACAAACAAACAAACAAACAAACAGACAGAGAATCGGCTTTTAATATATAGACTAGCCGCCAAGGCGGCGTCGCTCGCCGCCCATGTTCAGCATGCGTTGACTTCACGAAAAATAAAATTAAGGAATTGGCAACCGAAAGTGTTACCATGTTGTAGAGCTCGAAAAACTGATTAAAAAAATGTATGGGATCGTTCCGCTACGATCAACCGTTACAGAGATATCATTCTTCAAAAATTTTCATGACGTCACAGACCCCTCCCAAAAAAGTTAGACCCAAATTTTTTGTCACCCCATCGCCTGTATCGCGGACCCGAAAAAACGTCAGTTATCCTAGCGACAGATTCGAAATCAGATATCAAATATCAGTTTAAACAATGGTTCCAAAAAACCCCAAATTTCATGTGTTATTTATTTGCACTCAAAACGTAGAGAGAAAAAAACTTTTTATTAGCTTTTGTTTTAAAAACGTTACGCACTCTAACATGGGTGCTATCAAACAGGGGGAAAATGGTTTCTCTTCTTAAAAAGTTCACACGGAGGAGAGAAAAAAGGCACGTGCTAAATGAATAAATAGAATAAAAAAACGTTCGATTAGAACGCTTAACAATTAAAAGAACAAATTAAATTATTAAAAGAAAAGCAAAAAAAAAAAAAAAAAAACATTTTCTTTTGATATGATACTCTTTTTTTACCTATCGGTTTTTAAACATTTTGATTGCTCAAAAAAAAAGTTCACCCGTCTCAGACAGTCAGGCAAGAGTTAGTGGCAAACCGAACATATGCTGCCACGTTCTGCCACTGCTGCTTTTTGTCCAAAATATTTAATCAGTTAGTGACTTTGTATTTAGTTGATGTACTGTTTTCAAACCCAAGTCAATGTGGAATATAAAACTAACAATAATGATAAAAACAAAACGTTATTCCTATTAGTTCATCAGCCAAAAAAAGTCACGTTCGATTGGGGGTTGCAATGTATTTGCTTCGAACTCACGTCGCACACAAAAAAAGAAATAATTTCGCTCATAACTTAATCTACCATTTTGCGTGACTTACAAACAAACAAACAAACAGACAGACGGAGAATCGGCTATTAATATATAGATGAGGCTGAAATTTGAAACTGTGTTCTTAAAGCTAAGAACAAAATAGGGACAATTCAGGCTGGAAAAGGCTTAAAAAATAAGAACAGCCAGCCAGCGTGTAGTGTGGGATTTTAAGTGTTTTGATGTTTAGTTGTGTTTTACGTCTCCAAAGCAAAAGTGCTAGGGAACCCATAAAAAGTTTTTACACATGGCACTGCACGTATATGGATTTATACGCATTATATAGTGGGATTTTTGTTGTCTTTGTATACCTTAGTGCATAGTTTTTTGTTATGTTGTTGCTTGCATTATATAAATTTACTTTTCATCTTCTCTACAGTGTGTATCAAAATGTCTTATCCACCAACTTTCAAGGCGTATTTTTCATTACATGTCTGATGAAATATTGCGAATTTTATATCACAAGAAAGAGCTTTTCATGCTCTATCCATTAATATAAAATGATTGCCAAAATCTTTGTTCTTCGAAAAGATATTGAAGGAAAACTCAACGATTTGGATCATTAAATTCTTAAAAGTCAATTAACTGACATGTTAATGACTTTTTAATGAAGAAATTATCTTTTGTTCTGCTGATGAAACCTTTAGAAAGTTTTAAGTACAATGTGATTCAAAAATAAGGCTACCCAAAAAATTATTCACTGTAGCGTTTCACATAATTGTTGGGTTAAGAAAGGTTTTATACCAACAGAAAGAGAAAGGGAAGGGCTATCCAATGACAGTAAAATTGCATTGAAATATTAAATATTTCAGAAGTTATAAGGGATTTTATCCGAAATTTTATTAGTCTGATTTTTTATGATCAAAAATTATAATTTTATTATGGTGTATAACACATTATGATACACACTGTATATAAAAAGTTTTTTCATTAATTTCATTTGCTTCGATTTTAAATTGGACTAGAAGCCATTATGCTTGAACAATTTCCGCATCAGCCCTTGAGAAAATTGCTTTAGGCTGTTTTTTAAGATATTTGAATGACTTGTACAATGACTAATAATTTGATACAGTCTGGAATTCATCAAATTACTCCCTTCTTTAATTTATGTAACTTAATCTTGACAGCTTTTCAATACACTATGATGTTTCAGGGCCAGAGAAAATGTTCACCAATATCTTGCCCATGATATTTATTCATGAAAATTGAAGATTTTTCAAAATTTGGTCGAAATTTTGCCCAAATCGTCTAATTTTAGTCAAATCTGACAAAATGACTGTCAATTTCGAAATCAGCATCTTTCAAATGTAATCCATGCAAAATTTTATGAAATTTGAAGAACTTTCGAAATGTGGTCCAAATTTGGCCCAAATTGTCCCATTTTAGTCAAGTCTGACAATGTGAGTGCCAGAATTGAAATCAGCATCTTTCAAATGTAATCCATGCAAAATTTCATGAATCTTGAAGAACTTTTGAAATTTGGTCCAAATTTGGCCCGTATTGTCCCATTTTAGTCAAATCTGACAAAATGATTGCCAGAATTGAAATCAGCACCTTTCAAATGTAATCCATGCAAAATTTCATGAAATTTGAAGAACTTTCGAAATTTGGTCCAAATTTGGCCCAAATTGTCCAATTTTAGTCAAATCTGACAAGATGATTGCGAGAATTGAAATCAGCACCTTTCAAATGTAATCCATGCAAAATTTCATGAATCTTGAAGAACTTTCGAAATTTGGTCCAAATTTGGCCCAAATTGTCCCATTTTAGTCAAATCTGACAAAATGATTGCCAGAATTGAAATCAGCACCTTTCAAATGTAATCCATGCAAAATTTCATGAAATTTGATAAACTTTCAAAATTTGGCCTAAATTTGGCCCAAATTGTCCCATTTTAGTTCTGACAAAATGACTGTCAAATGACTGTCAAATTTGAAATCAGCACCTTTCAAATGTAATCCATGCAAAATTTCATGAAATTTGAGGAACTTTTGAAATTTCGTTCAAATTTGGCCCAAATTGTCCAATTTTAGTCAAATCTGACAAAGTGACCGTCAACTTCGAAATCAGCACCTTGTCTAAATTGCCCATTTTTAGTCAAACCTGTCCGAAATTCCTAGCATAGGTCAGTCATTAACTATTTTGAATAAACAAACGATCCGTAATCCGAACGGACTTTCCGAAAACGACGAAAAGCTGTGACAGAGATACATAGATAGAATGTGTGAACCAAACAATTTCCATAATCGCGGAAATTGAATAAACACGAAGCTGGATGCGCTCGTCCCAGTTTTTTCCGCGCAAAAATAATGAAGTTTTATTTTCTCCTAACTTAAGCCTACAGTGTGTCCACCAGAAAGTGGGCACCTAACTTTTAATAAGCATATCTTTTGTTTCTCGTGCTTGTCTTTTTCAATTTTTATACTAACAGAAAGAAAATGTTTTGCTCTTTCTAAATATATGTGACGGTTTGAGGGAAAATCATAACAAGTGATAATTTCTGATAAATTTATCAGTAAATTACTGATTAGGAAACAATAGATTTCATCAGTAATTCGTTCGATTTATCAGTAATTCGTTCGATGAATCAGTAATTACTGATAAAATAATCGGTAAATACTGATAAATAATCAGTAATACTGTTTCATCGAACGAATTACTGATTCATCGAACGAATTACTGATAAATCGAACAAATTACTGATAAATCGAACGAATTACTGATTATTTATCAGTATTACTGATTATTACTGATAAATTTCTGATAAATTACCGATTAATTTATCAGTAATATCACTTGTTATGATTTTCCCTCAAACCGTCACATATGACTCTTTTCACAGAAAAAAAATTTTTCGGGAAATACAGTGTGTTTCGTAATGTTGGAAATGGAAATTATAAAGTTGTTTTTTTTAAATGAATATATCAAATTTCAAAAAAATTTTTACATCAATGGAAAGCCATTTTCAAGCTCTTTCGGCTAGTATATTTTTGTGAAAAATGAAAAAGTGGGTTTTGAAAAAATAAGGGAAAATGTCATCGAAAAATGTAATTAAATTTTTAATGGTCGATTAACACGTAGTTTAATTACATCGTGCTTATTTATCAAAACACTGAATCCATTCAAATTTTTTATTAATTTTATGTTTGCGCTGAGACCCCCCAATTGATATTTTAAAACATAAAAGTTTAACGTTTTTCATGAACACACAGCTTAAATTTGTTTATTGCTGTCATTGTTTCAAAAAACCTTTTCTTTTCATTCACATCTTAATCGACCGTTAAAAATTTAATTACAGTTTTCCAAGACATTTTCCTTATTTTTTCAAAAACCATTTTTTCATTTTTCACAAAAACATACTATCCGAAAGAACTTCAAAATGGTTTTCCAAAGGTGTAAAAATTACTTTGAAATTCGGTATACTCATTTAAAAAAACAGCTTTAAAATTTCCATTTCCAACATTACGAAACACACTGTATAGTCGATTTTACCATGAAACCATGAGATTAAGACAATAACGATTAATTAACGCTTGCTTGAATAGATGTTAACGACTCGAGTAGCATGGGAAATCATAAAAAGCTAAAATTTTGTAATAAAGCTGCGTTTATACAGTGTGTCCACCAGAAAGTGGGCACCTAACTTTTAATAAGCATATCTTTTGTTTTTCGTGCTTGTTTTTTTTTCAATTTTTATATTAACAGAAAGAAAATGTTTTGCTCTTTCTAAATATATGACCCTTTTCATAAAAAAAAACAATTTTTTCCGGAAATATAGTCGCTTTTACCATGAAACCATGAGATTAAATCAATAACGATCAATTAACGGTTGTTTGAAAAATGTTAACGACTCGAGTAGCATGGGAAATCATAAAAAGCTAAAATGTTGTAATAAAGCTGTGTTTATATAAGGAAAATTTTACGCTTTTCCAAGCTTGAAACATGAAAGTTTCATTTCTAAAACTCTTTTACAAACTTTTAAAAACTTTGAATCGTGCTTCTTGATGGGGGATTTCTACACAGAAACAGTTGTCTAAAAGCCTGAATAACGGCTACATAACTTTTGGTCTGATGAAACTTTTCTTACAACGGAAGTTCACTGCTGGACTGTTAACTGCAAGATTGAATGAATTTCATAAAAGTTTGTTTACTCGTTTATAAAGATTTTGGCAACGCTGGGAAAATGAAATTATTAACTTATAATAAAAAAATTTAAGGTAAGTTTACACAATGAATAAACGTTTGTGTCTTTTCAAAAAATTTCGTGACAAAATTAGCATAACACCACCAACAGCGCTTGTTTCAACAAAACAAAAGGTTAATATTGCTCGTTAAAAGTCTGTTTTATTGATCATTACAAAATTAACAAGCGTATCGAAACAAAAAATACTTAATTTTAAAAAAAAATTTTTTTATAAATAACAACTTATATTTTTGGAAAGCTCAAAAAACCCTCTTTCCAACGGTATAAAAACCGCATTGTATTGTTGAAAATTCGAAAAGTTATTTGTGTTTTAAACAAGGTGCCCACTTTCTGGTGGACACACTGTATATCAAAAACATACTAATTTATCCCCTGAGGGACCACTATTAAGCTTTAATCTATTGAAAATAAACCGATATGTCGCTGAATGTGGGTTTCAAAAGATTTGGCCTAAAAATGTGGGAGGAAATGTATAAAAATCGCCAAAAATCACAACAACCTAAATCGCAAAAATTATCGTGAACTAGCTGGACTACAAAACATAGTCACAACTGAGCTTGTGTGTCAATCGTGTGTCAAATGTTTTTAAAAAAAGTCGTTCTTCGATAAACATATTTGAGATATGCTAAATTATTTTATATATTATTTTTTAGTTAGCTAGCTAGTTGTAAGTGTAGTAGCCACCCACTGTATCACTTATTTTATCAAATGTTGGAAAATATTGGAAAAATTTCATTTCTACAAAAGATTTTATTCATGTAAAAAAAGTCCTTCATTTAGCTAGGTGACCTTATAGTTTTTTAGTTTGTTAATGAGGTCTCAAACTATGACTGTTTTAACCTTTCTTATATTTCACTGGTTTCATCTAATTTTATTACGTAATAATCTCAGTCGATCTAATACTGAGTTCTTTCAACCTAACCGAATGATCTGGATCTGGAGATCTGGATCTCGGTGCCGTGAAAAAAGGCCGGAAAATGGTAACTCTTCCTTTTCAACGTTTCGTGTCGATTGACAAGGAGCTCGAGTATCTCAAGTGTTTATCATATTACCTTAATCTATAAATATCGGGTGAATCATTGCAAAAGTTTTTATTTGATAATGGCAAAAACGACAACAAACGAGATCATGACTAATGAACGAACTGACGAAGTGGAAAGTGAAGAATCAGCGATCTCTAATACTCCCCCACGCTTGAATGGTGGCGGAAATACAAGCCTTGTGGACCAGAGTGGTTACAGGGGACGAAAAAGAAAACGCAGTCAAAGTAAACGTAAATAAAAAAAACACAGAAGACCCCGAGATGTATACTTCGTTGTCATCTTCGACTGCAAGCAGCAGTTCATCATCATTGTCTGACAGTGATGAAAACGAAAAAGAGGAGAGACGCAAGAAAAAGAAGAAACGATCCAAGTCCAGGTTGGAGGAGTCTCGTTTTCACGTAAAAACAACGGAGGAAGAATACGGGTATGAGTTGGAAACTAATCAAGCAGACTACGTGAACCAATATATCAACAAGTACTTATCGGAAAAGGAACTAAAGGACAACAGTTTACATGAAACCCAGTACCTAAAAACATTACTAAGGTTAAGGTAATGGATAATTACCTGGTAATTTTTTAAAGGAGATCGTAAAACACAAAAAGACCAACATTCAGACATTACTGGATAGTGTACTGGAGAAATGTCAACAACGGACAAAGGAGGTGTATGGCCCCATGTCCAGGCTTTGGCAGTATCTAGAGCAAATTTCTAGTAGTCAGGAGGACAAGATTGAGATTGACTTGGAACTGCTTTTCAAACATACAGAGCAGACAGTCATATTAGATGGGCATGCAATGAATACGATGACATACCATCGGCTGTACAATGCCTTATCACTCATAATGCCAGCAACAGAAGCGAAGACGATTATCAAAGAAAAAGAGACAACATCGGTAAAGGAAACTCCGTCTTCATCTTCCAAGAGGGCTAGTAAAAATTACCAACAGCCCTTTCGAGGTGGCCCCTCACGCAAGAGTGTTGGGGGCATTACTTCTACTACCAAAGAGGAATAAATAGCAGCTTCCAAGGACAAGGTATGCCAAGAAAGACAGCCTATTCTCAGCATGTCAACATCTGCAACTCCTCCAATAGTCCCAGATTCGGAACTTCAAAATGTCCACCCAGTAATAAAAAGGTTGTTTGCCGGACTGGTGATTTTTGCCGTACCTCTGGCAGGGAAGCTAAGTTATTTTGTCGAAGCATGAAAGAAATTGAAAAAGGACACAAGTATTTTGTCTATAATAGAAGGTTACGAAATTCCATTGAAAGAAAAACCAGTACAAAACAAAATTCCAAAAAACCTTCACACAAACAAAGCCCAAAAAGAACTAGCGGATGTGGAGATAAACGAGATGTTGAGGAAAGGCGCAATAAGACCTTGCAAGTTTCATCCAGATCAAATAATAAGCAATGTACTTTTAGTGGGCAAAAAGGACGGGGGATACCAACCTAAAGGAATTGAACAAATGCATTCCCTACATACACTTCAAAATGGAAGGTTTGCATTATCTCAAATTTATGTTGCAGCAAGGAGATTTCATGTGCAAGTTAGACATGAAGGACGCTTATTCTTCCGTTCCATTACTGTTAAATACCCTTGAGATTTATACGTTTACGAACTTGATTAGTTTATACAGCTAATCAATTGCTTAGTCCCTAGAGGGTTGGACGCTGATAAAATGTTTTAATTTTTTGTTTGCTAGGCACTCATCAGTGCAAGTTATGTGTAGTTATGTGTTATGTGTAAAAGATATACATAGAGAAAGATTATAACTTACTGATGTTTCAAACTAAAAGGCTAGACGAAGTCTACCGTCGAAGACAAAAATTTATAATAACTTGCAAGAGTGAATATTGTTTTTGGGTTATTTACTTAATGGTTGTGGCTGTGGCTTGAAAGACTTGCGGTGGCTTGAAAGACTTGCTGGGGTTGAAAGACTTGATGTTTTGATTCAAGAAAAGTTGGTAAGAAAATCGTGTCCTGTGTTAATTTCCGGATCATTTCCTGTTTACCGGATTACCGTTTGAACCTCCGAATTGATTCCTGTCTGTATTATTCCAGTTTAAGTTCCTGGAATTTCCTGTTTATTATTTGAATTTCCGGATCATTTCCTGTTTACCGGATTACCGTTTGAACCTCTGGATTGTTTCCTGTCTGAATTATTCCAGTTTAAGTTCCTCGATTTTCCTGTATTTGAATTTCCGGATCATTTCCTGTTTACCGGATTACCGTTTGAACCTCCGAATTGCTTCCTGTCTGTATTATTCCAGTTTAAGTTCCTGGAATTTCCTGTTTATTATTTGAATTTCCAGATCGTGTCCTGTGTTACTTTCCAAATCATTTCCTGTTTCCTGGATATCTCTCGTAATTTGACGAATCTAGGTACCTTAAAATAAACAACCATGTCCGTCTCCCAAGCAAAGCGTAGGAGGAATGGGAAAAAATTCGTCATAACAAAAATGACTGCAGAGATCGAAGAGCTCGTAAATAGCAGGGGAAGTCGCACAAAACTGCAGTATTTGAGGTCTTCGTTAGATTCAACTCTAAAACATGCTATCGTTCTTCATGAAGAATATATGACCTTGTTGAGTGACGAGGATCCAGAATTCAACGATCAATGGATCGATGAGTTAGCTCTCCGAGTAAACACATGTTTTTCAAATATCGAACGATATTTAATTGACCGCGAACATGATCCACCGTCTTCATGTTCAACCGAAAAGCAAAATAGCATAATGAAATGGCGCGAAAAGGTTGCTAAATCTCAGTCAGTCGAAAATACACAGGAAAATATGCAGGAAACTCTCAGTGATATATGCGGTGCATTTTCTAAATTATACGTAGAGCGCACACAGGGTAATCAATCTACTCAGGAATCCGAAAAATCACATACTGAAACAACTACCAAATACGAAAAAGAGCAGGCAGTTAATTCAAGTGTTAAACGAAGGGATCTGACCGACCACAACGGTGAAATAACTGAAATACACACGAAAAAACAACAAAGCATATTACAAAATACTGCACAAACTTACCGCCAGTCAACCGATTATTTTAGCGGAACAACACCAAGTTCAGGAAACACACACCGTTTCGGACTAGTGATCAGTGATCCAAATGTTCGAGAATTTATACCAAACCAACAAAATACGTCAACGATTTCGAGGAAATCATATATTGAACAACCCTTTCCGCAATATTACAGGAATGTTCAATTCAGTGAAACACCAAATCTCCACAGCACATACACAACTCCGTCAACATATAGAAACCAAATTATCGATACACCAAATATCGGACAAACTTTCTATCGTCAAAGTATCAATGATACTCGAAAGCTTGACCAAATCAACAATAGGCACTTTGAAAATCGAAGTTCTACTGTCCGAACGAACATTGATTCCTGTGCGACTAAAGCAATCGATGAGTGGATCGACGATTTAGATGTATCAAACTTAGCAGTTCCAGACATTTCTCCGTCACGTGATGTCCAAATGGAACTCTTAATTCAACAACGTCTGCCTCGACAAGAATTAATTACTTTCGCTGGCGAAGCCGAAAAGTGGATCGAGTTTGTGTCGAAGTTCTATGACATTGTACATAAGCAACCATACCTCGATTCGTTTCAGAAACGAACCTACTTAACGCAACACTTGCAGGGCGAAGCCTTAAAAGCAGTCGATGGATTTGCAAATGACGATCAAGGTTACGCTGATTCACTAAAGAAACTCAAATACATGTTTGGTAACCGAGTTCTTGTTGCCCAGGCTCTAATCCGCAAAATAACCAAATGCAAACAAATTTCAAATTACGATTCCAAGGCATTGGGAAACTTTTATTACGAAATCTCATCCTGTCTAAATACTTTAATAAAGATGAATTATGTTGGAGACATATACAGCACCGACTTGCTACGTCAAGTTCTGTCCAAATTGCCGTACTATTTACAAAGAAAATGGTCAGAATATTCTCTCCTGCTGAGAAGAAAAGAAGAACCAAATTTGCAACACTTTGAAAAATGGTTGCAGGATAGAGTCATGGCGTCGAGAGACCCTTACCTCTACCAAGAAAGATGTAAACCTGAACGATTCAGTATGCACACGAAAACCCCAAAACTAGAGGAACGATTCAAACAATTATGCGTGCTATGTAATAAAGATCATTGGCTTTTCAGTTGTAAGATTTACAAATCGAAACCAAACGCTGATAAGTTATCACTTGTCAAGATGAAAAAACTTTGCTTCAATTGTCTTAGCCCGAAACACCACGTCAAATCATGCCAATCAAAGGGAAGGTGCTACATAGATGATTGCTAACGAAAACATCATACCACATTACATAATGCACTAACCTGGAAAAAGGGACAAGTTGGTACTCAGAATTTTGAAAGTGATCCCACAAAGGGAAAACAACTTGACAAAGAAACGGAAAAGAAACCAGAATCATCCCGATTAGGACGGGAAACATCACCAAAACCTAAGAGGGAAACACCACAGACAATGGTTATAAAAGAAGTAGATAAAACCGTTGGCTTAGTTAAAGGAGGTAGTCACGTATATTTGCAAGTTGTCCCCGTACGTGTGGTAAACTACAGAGGAAAATTTGTCGACACCTTTGCTTTGTTAGATACTGGCAGTCAATGCACCATTATAACCAAAACATTATGCAAAGAATTGGAGTTGCAAGGGCGCAAAAAAAGGCTTACATTTGGTACAATCAAAGATCACACAGTTTTACCAACCGAGCTGGTCGATCTTAGAATTTCGGCGTTGGATGGAAAATATTCAGCAGCTTTAAAGGATGTATATTCAATAGATGACAAGAATTTCCTTGTACCAGGCCAAGAAGTACCGGTAACCTCAGACCACCAATGGGATTACATAAGAGACCTTAACCTCAAAGACATCAGTAGTGATCAGATCCAGATGCTTATTGGAGCCGATGTTCCCGAAGCATTAATAAGCAGTGAATATCGAAAGCATCGAAAAGGCTATCCATATGCAGCAAAGACCCCTCTTGGCTGGACTTTGTTTGGCGCTTATGACAGCTGTATCAACGAAGAGAGCAATCGATTAGTAGCACTGACACGAAACTTGGGATGTGAGACCCTAGATGATGATTACAAGCAGTTTTGGGAAACTGAAGCCTTTGGCACTGAAATCCAATGCAAGAAGTCTCTATCAATAGAGGATCAACATAATATGGAAATATTGGACAAAGAAACCGAATTCAAAGATGGCCACTATGTCGTTCCCATGTTGTGGAAACCTAACGTCAAACTTCCAGAAAGCTTCCCGGTTGCAAATCGAAGATTGAACCAAATAAGCAGGAAATTCAAATCTGACCCTGATTTCTTCAACATGTACAAGAAAAATATAACAGGTTATTTGAAGGACGGTTATGCTGAGAAGTTAAACAATGAACAAGCATCGCAAACTACTGAAAAGACTTGGTATGTTCCGCATCACGGTGTTACAAACATCAACAAACCGGGAAAGGTGCGAATGGTCTTCGATGCAGCAGCGCAGTCAAGCAACCAGAGTTTGAATTCCAATCTGTACACTGGCCCTGACCTGCTTAACAGTTTACTCGGCGTATTGCTCAGGTTCAGCAAGCACAACGTTGCAGTCGTAGCCGACATTGAGGCCATGTTCCATCAAGTACGCTTAAAGGAAACTGATGCTGATGCTGTACGGTTTCTGTGGAAGGATAACCCTGAATCTGAGGCTCCAGCTGATCTATACCGTATGCTCGTACATATTTTTGGGGCAACTGACTCCCCTATGATGCTGCATCTTACGCCCTTAAGAGAGCAGCAACTGATCAAGCTGATATATTCCCACCAGAAATGATCGAGACAGTCCTGAAAAGCCTTTTATATGGCACGATCTGTTGAAATCAGTAGAGACTGATGAAGAGGCATAAGAAGCTGATTCATCAACTGATCATCCTGTTACAAAATAAAGGTTTCAACTTAACAAAGTTTCAGAGCAACGTTCCTGAGGTACTGGAAGACTTACCTCAAGAAAAGCTTGCGTCACCAGGAGCAAACTACCTATAGACGAAAGTACTATTTCACGTGCACTTGGGGTAAAATGGTGATAAACATGCTGACTGCTTTGTGTATAGTGTAAATGCAGACACTGACTACTCGAAGATCACAAAACGATCAATTTTGAAGAAAACAGCTACGATATTTGATCCTTTAGGATTGTGACACCCTTCACCCTGGCTGCAAAACTATTGATACAGGAACTTTGGCGAGAAAGAATTGAATGGGATGAAGAAGTTAATGACGAAATTCAGAGAAGGTGGGAGTCATGGTTGAAAAAATTGTCTGAAATCTCGCGAACCGTCGCTGTACCACGCAGTCTGGGTTTGCAAGGGAATCAAGATGTACAGTTGCACGTTTTCTGTGATGCCTCCGAAAAGGCATTCGCTGCAGTTGCATACGTAAGAGGTGATGACAAAAGTGAAGCTACCTGCCACCTTCTGATGTCAAAATCAAAGAGTTTGCACCAATAAAACTCTCACTCTTCCGAGGTTGGAACTGCAAGGAGCAATTATTGCAGTTAGGATGAAGGAAACCATTGTAAGTGAAATTGACATCCAGTTTTCATCGATAAAATTCTGGACCGATTCTATCTTAAACTTACAATACATCAATAATGAAAGCAAAAATAAACCCAGTGGACATCGCCACTCGAGGTGAATTGAGTGACGAAGAAGCATTCAAGAATATTTGGTTCAACGGCCCAGATTTTCTAAAGAACGAAGAGTCAGAATGGCCGACAACAGAGCTTACACCCTTATCTTCGACCGACAAAGAAATAAGGAAACCAAAGTCAATCCTCACACTTATAAAGCACAAGCCAGTCGTAAATTTCGAAAGGTTTTCTTCATGGAAGAGACTCACCAACACGGTTGCATGGTTGTTGGTACTTCTCCGTCCAAAGGTAACTCAGAAAAAAGGAAAAATGGCACCAAAGAGACACTTGACACTAGAAGAAGAGAAGATTGGCAAGCAGAAAGCGATCAAACTCATCCAAGACGACGTCTTCAGTGATAAATCAACAATGGATTCATTGAATGGAAAGCTATGCAAACTGGATCCTTATATTGACAATGAAGGAATAATGAGAGTTGGTGGTCGACTTAAAGTCGGTGACATTCCGCATGCTGCTAAACATCAGATTATCCTAACAAGAAAACATTATGCAGTTGAATTGCTTGTGCGTCATTTTCACGACTATAATCGTCACGTTGGAACAGAACATCTAATATCTTTGTTAAGACAAGAGTTTTGGATCATTGGTGTTCGTGTTCTCGTCACGAAGGTTGTCAAAAGATGCATTACATGTCAAAAGCGAAGAGCTAAACCGATCCAAGTTAAGATGGCGAATTTGCCTCCCGATCGTATCACCATCGGAGCACCTGCATTTTTCCACTGTGGAGTTGATTATTTTGGCCCTATACAAGTGAAGATTCTCAGAAGTCGGGCCAAACGATGGGGCTGTTTATTTACATGCTTGGTGACCAGAGCTGTTCACCTCGAATTATCGCCGTCACTTGAAGCAGACGACTTTATCAATGTACTAGAGAGGTTTATCAACAGACGAGGAAACCCAAAATTGATTCGCTCCGATTGTGGAACCAACTTCAAGGGAGCTAGTAACGAGTTGAGAAAGGAGATCGAAAAAATGGACAGCCTCAAAATCAGTAAAGAGCTACAAAGAAAGGAAATAGAGTGGCAATTCAACCCACCAGAGGCACCACATATGGGTGGTGTCTGGGAAAGAATGGTAAGAAGTGTCAAAACTACACTGAAGGTCATCATGAAAGAAACATGGTGATGAACGATTTTGTTCTACAGACCATCTTAACAGAAGTCGAAGCCATCCTCAACAGCCGACCGCTGACATACATAAGTGATGACTGCAACGATCTCGAACCGCTGACTCCAAACCACTTTCTTTTGGGCCGACCCTCAAGAAATTAAGATATCTCAAGGATGGGGGTGTTAAATACCCTTGAGATTCATACGTTTACGAACTTGATTAGTTTATACAGCTAATCAATTGCTTAGTCCCTAGAGGGTTGGACGGTGATAAAATGTTTTAATTTTTGTTTGCTAGGCACTCATCAGTGCAAGTTATGTGTAGTTATGTGTTATGTGTAAAAGATATACATAGAGAAAGATTATAACTTACTGATGTTTCAAACTAAGAGGCTAGACGAAGTCTACCGTCGAAGACAAAATTTATATTCTTTAACTGTATAAATCAGGTTAGTAGTTGCCTAGTAGTAACCTAAGGCCTGATTATGTACCTATATATTGTACCATGAAATTAAGTTGGACTTGAGCAGAAAGAACTATTCCATCTGGAAAAAAAACTTCCGTTACAAGATAGTGTCTATCTCATCTTTGGCATTTAAGTAAATAAGCTTTTGTTTCTTAATTAAGGGGCGTCCTCTACTTTAAAATAAAAGGGCTTGGTGAACTTAAATCATGACTAATAGTAGAGGAAGCTCCTTAATTGAGATTTGAAAGTTAATTGCATCACCAAAATAAGTAATAAGATTTGTGAAATTTCAAGAAAATACTGAAGCTGAGTATTTGAAAATAAGTTATTTCCTGCAGGGCATTGAGATGGTTGCACTTTCTTACCTTGTTTAATCAACATGGGTGACGGTCATAGGTCACGCAAATCTTTTGTTGCAGATTCTGCTGAATTTGACCCAGATTAAGCCTTAGAAGGAAGTGTATCGAAATTTTAGTTCACTAAGCAACCAAGATGGTGTTCCTCTTCAAACTTTAAAATTTACGGATATTAAAGGGCATTCTAGAACATTTTTATTTTTCTCTCAGACAAAATGTCAAGAAATGCAAAGACATCCCAGAACCAAATGGGAAAGGCCAATTACTAGGACAATCAAAGACAATCAAGTTTTGTAAAAGAGTGTTTTTAGCGAAAATAACTATGTATTTGGTATAACAAATGTAATGCAAGAAAACACAAACAATCTGACTAAATACAAAAAAATAGAGTAAACACAAATCTTATTATATTAATCGCGTAGTGTGCATACCACTTTTATTTTAGAGAGTGATATATTTAACTAAATTTTACGTAGGATTTCCTATATTGTCCGCGTAAAACCACGCAGCTGCGAGAACGTTTTTTCTCTGTAATGACGTCAGATTCTACTGTATCATATTGATTTGACGTCAGTTTTTTTTTATTAGTACATACAACAACTTTTATACACGCTTACACGGGATTTGAATAAAGGGATCATTTTCGAAATAAAAACCGGTAAGAAATGTTTCGTCTGAAATGTATGTTGATAGTTGGCGGCGTGCGACGACGCCTTGGCGTCTAGTATATAAAAAATTACATATCACTACAGGATTGCACTACTGGGGTATGTTTTAACTGTATGCTAAAAATACCATCTTATTATACTAATTCGCGATTGTGTGTCACACTTTTATTTTAGAGAGTGATATATTTAACTAAATTTTACGTAGGATTTCCTATATTGTCCGCGTAAAACCACGCAGCAGTGAGAACGTTTTTTTCTCTATAATGACGTCAGATTCTACTGTATCATTGATTTGACGTCAGTTTTTTTATCAGTACATACAACAACTTTTATACGCTTTACACGGGAAATTGAATAAAGGGATCATCTTCGAAATTAAAACCGGTAGGAAATGTTTTATCTGAAATGCATGTTGATCATTGGCGGCGTGCGACGACGCCTTGGCGTCTAGTCTATCTACTTATATTAATCGCGTAGTGTGCATACCACTTTTATTTTAGAGAGTGATATATTTAACTAAATTTTACGTAGGATTTCCTATATTGTCCGCGTAAAGCCACGTAGAGCGAGAACGTTTTTTCTCTGTAATGACGTCAGATTCTACTGTATCATTGATTTGACGTCAGCTTTTTTATCAGTAATACAACAACTTTTATACGCTTACAGGGGATTTGAATAAAGGGATCATCTTCGAAATAAAAATCGGTAAGAAATGTTTTGCCTGCATGTTGATCGTTGGCGGCGTGCGACGACGCCTTGGCGTCTAGTATACTAATACGCGCTGTGCATCCGCTTTTTTCACGCTTTCACTCTCTAAAATATTGGGTCGTTTTTGCGGGCAGTTATTCATAAAAGTGTGTCAGACCACGGCAGTTAATATTATAAGGAGAAAACATTGCATTGCATTTAATCGTTTCAAATGTTTTGATTATTCGCGAGATCAAAAAACGATAGCAGCGTTCGTTCGCCAGCAAGTTTTCATTTCCTGATTTGAAAAGCTTCAAGACAACAAAGTTATTAACGAAATTATTGCACGAAGATTTATTAATGTTTTTAGGGTAAGTTAGTCGATTTTCTAATGATCCCTTCGCGCTAAGATTTGCTTCAACAATAAATTTACGAAAAGTTGTTACCTGAAACGTTTTTTATAATAGAAGCAGTTTTAAAATGTGATTTATGAAATTTGGATTTTTGTGTGTAGTTTAACATAAAAATCTTAAGGACAGTTACAACTAGGACAGTTATCTTTATAGCCTAAAATGCTACAGCTCTTCATAGACCTATTGAAGCTTTAGGTTAAAGACCGTTAACAAAGGACGACTAATACAAAATATGTGGGAAAAGCGAAGAGAGTTTGAAAATGGCTCTGGCAGACCATCAACACCTTCCCAAAATGATTACAAAGCTTGCAAAGCTTGTAACCGCTTGTAACACCTTAGCCTATCTAGTAACGCCTTGTAACACCATTTCAGAAAAGAAAAGTTCTTGGCTATATTAAAGTTTGATACAGTTCGTTTCCAGTCCATTCTGTTAGGGTCCAGTCTCTGCAAAAGCTATTGGAAAGTTTGCCGTGCTTGTAACACCTTGTAATCCCTTGTAACACCTTAGCCTATCTAGTAACGCTGTGTAACACAATTTCAGAAAAGAAAACTGTTTAGCAATATTATAGTTTGATACAGTTCGTTCCCAATATATTCTGCTAGATTCCAGTCTTTCATAAGAGATTAGAAATTTTGCCGTGCTTGTAACCCCTTGTAACACCTTAGCGTATCTAGTAACGCCTTGTAACACCATTTCAGAAAAGAAAAATTCTTGGCTATATTAGAGTTTGATACAGTTTTTTTCCCAGTCCATTCTGTTAGGGTCCAGTCTCTTCAAATGAGATTGCAAAGTTTGCCGCGTTTAGTGCCGGGGAATATTTTTATTTTCAGAAATGTGTTACAAGAAGTTACTAGATAGGCTAGAGGTGTTACAAGCGGTTACAAGCACGGTAAAATTTCCACTCTCCTTTTGGAGACTGGAATCTATGGAAAAGGACTGGAAACGAACTGTATGAAACTGCAATACTGCAAAACTTCGCAATCCCTTATGAAAATGTGCCGTGCTTGTAACCGCTTGTAACACCTTAGCCTATCTAGTAACGCCTTGTAACACCATTTCAGAAACGAAAAATTCTTGGCTATATTATAGTTTGATACAGTTCGTTCCCAATCTTTTCTGCTAGAGTTCAGTCTCCACCAAAGAGTTTCGAATGTTTGCCGTGCTTGTAACCCCTTGTAACACCTTAGCCTATCTAGTAACGCTTTGTAACACGATTTCACAAAAGAAAAATCTTTATCAATATTATAGTTTGATGCAATTCGTACCCAATCTATTCTGCTAGAGTCCAGTCTATCATAAGAGATTAGAAATTTTGCCGTGCTTGTAACCCCTTGTAACACCTTAGCCTATCTAGTAACGCTTTGTAACACGATTTCAAAAAAGAAAACTGCTTAGCAATATTACATTGTGATACAGTTCGTTTCCAGTCTATTTTGCTAGAGTCCAGTCTCTACCAAAGAGTTTCGAATGTCTGTTGTGCTTGTAACCCCTTGTAACACCTTAGCCTATCTAGTAACGCCTTGTAACACGATTTCAGAAAAGAAAAATGTTTGGCAATACTATAGTTTGATACAGTTCATTCCCAGTCCAATCTGCTAGAGTCCAGTCTCTTCAAATGAGATTACAAAGTGTGCATTGCTTATTGCCGCTGAATATTTTTTATTTTCAGAAATGTGTTACAAGAAGTTACTAGATAGGCTAAGATGTTGCAAGGTGTTACAAGGAAAAAATTCTGAAAGTACTGCTTAGCCTGTCCTTAACCATCACCTGAAAAACATACTAGTCTAAAAGGACTCTGAACATTTGCAGAATAGACTACGGACTAGCTGGATGTATCATCAAAAATATATTTTATCTTCCAAAACGTGTTACAAGAAGTTACTAGATAGGCTAAGGTGTTACAATGTGTTACAAGCACGGCAGTTTTTTTAATCTCTTGTGTAGAGACTGGACTCTAACAGAATGGACTGGGAATGAACTGTATCAAACTATAGTATTGCCAAACACTTTTCTTTTTTGAAATAGCGTTTACAAGGCGTTACAGATAGGATAAGGTGTTACAAGCGGTTACAAGAACGGCAAAATTCGCAATCTCCTTTTAGAGAGACTGGACCCTATTAGAATGGACTGGGAACGAACTGTATCAAACTACAATACTGCGGAATTCAGCAATCCCTTTTGAAATGTGCCGTGCTTGTAACCCTTGTAACATCTTAGCCTATCCAGTAACGCTTTGTAACACGATTTCAAAAAGAA